>CAJNDV010030791.1:4267-17447 GCA_905221635.1 Symbiodinium sp. CCMP2456 | reverse complement strand
AGGGTTTAGGGTTTAGGGTATGTGTCTGTCTATCTCTTCTTCTGTCCGTCTCTCTGTCTCTCTAAACAGCATGAAGAAAGCCTAGCCCCAAGCCCCCAACCGGAAGCTCTTAGCAATTAAGAACGTCACGCCTCTGAACCAGAACAATACGGTCCATCGGCCCGAAGCCATACATTTTAGGTGCCTGGCATTCCTTAGGGCTCCGCATGTTTTGTTGTAATATACCCTTCCCTTTCCAACAAACCCTATTGGACTCATCATGGCCCCTAAACCTTAAACCCAAAACCCCAAACCCCTAAACGCTAAACCGCAAACCCCTAAGCCCTGAATCCTGAACCTTAAACCTTAAGACCCTGAGCCCTATATGGGTAGTTCTCTAAAATAGGGTCCCTTTTTAGGTCCCCAATATAGTACGGCACCCTTATAAAAAGGACCCTAAAAGGGACCCTAATTTAGAGAACTACCCATATTGCACCAATTGCACCATCGTTGCTTAGCAGCACTGCCGAGCCTCGAACATCGCCAGGATTCGCCAACGAGAAGCTTCTTGGCTCCGTGTGAGGGATTCTCAGGGTTTAGCGGCATGTTTTTTTTTTTTTTTAGGGCTTAGGGTTTAGGGTTTAGGGGGGTCAGGTTGATTAGGGCTTGGGGTTGAGGGCCTTGTCGTTTCTGGTTTAGGTTTGTCAGGGCTTGGGGTTACGGGTTTAGGTTTTCGGGTTTAGGGTTTTAGAGTTTAGGGTTTTGGGTTTAGGGTTATGGACTATGCATCGTTTGATTGGATCTGATCATAAGCTCTTACCCAACTTGCTATGTCAGCCTCAAAGTCAGTTCCGGCTGCTGCTCAAGTTGGTGCGACCATAGCCCAAAGGCAGCGATCCCGAAGTATTCGGTGGGTTAAGATTTAGCGGTTTTGGGTTCTGGGTATTTTGGCTTACAGCCCCGTTATAGTTTTCATAGCTTGGCAAGTGTAATTTCTCAAAAGCGCTATTCTGATTATTCAGGCAACTTGTATCAATCCCCTTCCACCGTTTGTAGAACGCCCTATAGAACCCTTCAAGCAACTCTATAGAAGGAACCCCGTATTAAACCCTGAACCATTCTAAGCCCCAAACCCTAGTCCCCGTGACCCTGCCGCACTGCCGCACCGAGAAAGGCCACTGCGCTTGAAATAACCGAAACCCTAACTCCTAAACTCTAGACCCTGAGCCCTAAACCCCAAGCCCTACACCCGAAGCCCTACGCCCTGCACTCTGACCCCAAAGCCCTGAACCCAAGACCCTAGACCCAAACCCGAAACCCTAAACCCTAAACCCTAAACCGTGCCCAACACTCTAGACCCTAAACTCTGCCCCCTGAACCGAGAGCTCGGATGGCTGAGGAAGGTTTGGATCGGTGGCCTGCCAGAAGGAGAGCGAGATGTGGAGAAGAACAAGACACACGCCGGTCTTAGTTAAGGGTCTTAGGGTTTAGGGCTTTAGGGTTCAGGGTTTAGGGCTTTGGGGTTTAGGGTTGTTAACTTAGATCCCGTTTTAGTTCAAAGTTCAGGGTTTGACGGTTTTATGTTTTTTTTTATTTTCTGAGGGGTGGGGTCCCCGGACCTTTGTTGGGTGATGGGTTTTTGAGGTTTCCGGGGGCAGTGTCTCGAAATTGGGGTTTCGGGTTTTGGCCGACAAGACCTCCCTTTTTTGTAGGGTTCCTTATGATGGTTTCGGCCTAAAGTTCCTTTGGGGTTTAGGGTTTAGGGTTTAGGGTTTAGGGGTTCAGTTCAGGGTTTAGGGTTTAGGGTTTAAAGTTCCTTAAAAAGGTAGGTCTTTTGGGCCACAGGTAGTGTTTAGGGTTTCAGCCTTGGGGCATGAGCCCTAAACCCTAAACCCTAAAGCCCTAAAGCTTGAAACCCTAAAAGCCTAAAACCCTAAATCCTAAAACCCTAAAACCCTAAACCCTAAACCGTAAAGCCCTAAAGCCCTAAACCCTAAACCCCAAAACCCTGAAACCCTAAACCCTGGCATGAGGCGGCCTGGTTTACAGGGCTTGCGGTTTATCAGGGGACCGGGGCCTGACCTTGGCTCAGGAGCTTATAGGGTTTAGGGTTTAGGTTTTAGGTTTTAGGGTTTGGGTTTAGGGTTTAGGGTTTAGGGTATAGGGTTTAGGGTTTGGGTTTTGGTTTTAAGGTTTAGGGTTTAGGGTTTAGGGTTTGGGTTTAGGTTTTAAGGTTTAGGGTCCCCTCAAAGGGTACTTTAGGCTCCAATAGTAGGGTACCCTTAAGGGGTACTCTAAGGGTCCTATAATGGGGTCCCTTTAAGGCGGTTCAAGGGCTTAGGTTTACGGGTTAGGGGTTAAGGCTTAGGTGTCTAGGGCTTTGGGGTTAGGGCGTACGGTTTGGGGTTGCTGGGGTCTTGTTACAAACCCAATCTAGCTCCTACATGCAAATGATTTGCAAGCTGTGTAGACTCCTGATCAAGAAAGCACTGCTATATCCAGAAATGTTTGTACATCTCATTGCAAGCTGCAACTGGTATTTAGAAGGCAGCCACGCAGTGCCTCCATGAATCCTTAAGCCCAAAATTCTCTAAACCGTAAATTCTAAACCCTGCGCTGTAAACCTTAAGCCCTAAACCCTAAACCCTAAGCCCTAAACCCTAAACCCTAAACCCTCAACCCTAAACACTAAACCCTAAACCCTGAACCCTGAACCCTAAACCCTAAACTTAAACCCTAAACCATTAAGCCCTGAGTTCTTCAAGCCTAGAAGATCTCGGGGGCGTCGGAGCCGAGGAAACTCAAGGAGCACATGGCACAGGTGGGACGTGGCAACGGAACTCCTCGAGGGATCTTGAGGGTTTACGGTTTGGGGTTCAGGGTACCCTAAACCCTGAACCCTGAACCCTGAACCTTAAACCCTGAACCCTAAATCCTCAACCTTATAGGGTTTTGGGGTTCGGTTTGGCGTTTTTGTAGGTTGTTTTTAACGGGGCTTTGGGGGCCTTTATAGGATTTGATGCGCGTTCTTTGAGGGTTTCAGGGTTTCGGGTTCCGTGAGCTTTAAGCCAGACTCTAAACCTCTGACCCCCTGATCCTAAATCCCTAGACCCAACCGCACTTGAAAGGTTCAGATTGCTGGCACCGTCAAAGTATCGGTGGTCGACCATAGACCAATGGGCCCCAACTTCCAAACCTCAAGCCCAAGACTCGAAACACCCAAGCCCTAAACCGTGAACCCCAAGACCTTAAGCTCTCATGCTCAAAGCCTAAACCCTAAACCCTAAACCCTAAACCCTAAACCCTAAACCCTAAACCCTATACCCCTAATGCACCCTAGGAGCGCTAAGCCCATACACCCAGCAACTGGCACAGCCGATATCCAACCCTTATAGTCACCCTTGAAGTAACCCTTACCCCGTTGTAAGCTTTGTAGCAATCCTTAAAGGAACCCCTATAAAGTCCCCTAAACCCTATGAAACTCTAAACCCTGAGTGTATCTTAGGGTTTCTAGAAGAAGCCTGTATAGACTTTGAGTCTTAAGCCTTAGGTTCTAAACAGAAACACCACCTGAACCCAAAAGCCTCAGCCCTAAACTCCTTACTGTAACCGGTTGGGCGTGAAAAGCCTCTATAGACTTTGAGTCTTGGGGTCCTAAACCCTAAACCCTAAACCCTAAATTTGGGCAGCTGAGAGCCAGGCTGGCGAGTGCATCTTCGCTGAGATCAACCGCAACGGTGTGGGCGGAGCCGCCTTCAAGAATCCGGAGGACGTTTTGGGTTACGTAACTAAGAGCAATCTTTTAGGGTTTAGGGTTTAGGGTTTAGGTTTAGGGTTTAGGCTTTAGGGCTTAGGTTTAGGGTTTAGGGTTTAGGGTTTAGGGTCATAGGGTTTAGGGCTTAGGGTTTACGGTTTAGGGTCAGGTGAAGGGTGCCATAAGGAGGGTTTTCTAATGTTTTCTGGGTTCTATTACCTACAAGAAGGTTTTAGAATCTGAAGGTGCGGGTTGTGCGTGGGTGTAGGAGTTTAGGGGTTCGTGCATCAGGGTTGAGAGGGTTTAGGCTGTATCTGGGGATTTGGGGCTTTCGAGTATAGGTTCGGCTACATTTTTTTCGGTTAGGGTTTAGGGTTTAGGGTTTAGGGTTTTTTGCAGATTCCCTTCTTCTTTGAACCAAACACCATAGTAACAGCAAAAGATGATGGTGATGATGATGATGATGATAGCAATGATACTGATACCGTACTACTGTTGATGATATAGATGCTGCATTACCTAAGTACTCGAAACTATGGGAAGTATAGCATATTCCTTATTATGGGCTATGCAGGCTTTACATCATCAACCGTAATACTGATACTATACTAACTTTACATAGGAGACATGTAGTCGGAAGCTCAACATGTCTTTAGCGGCTAGCTCCTGGTCAACCAAATTACCAAAAGCATCCTGCAAGGTTAAACTTAGGGTTTAGGGTTTGAGGTTTAGGGGTTTAGGGTGTAGGGTTTAGGGTTTAGGGGTTTAGGGTTTAGGTTTTAAAAGCCGCTTCAACCCTACGGTAGCAGTCTTGGTAGTTGGTTGCTTCAGTTGAGAGAAGCATCTTTTCCGGAGTGGTCACCTTGTGCCGTGCATTTCGCCGTGGCACTTTGTATGCTTCTATAAGGATACAAAAGGAGTTTTACATGGGTTGTTTTCGTGTTCTAAACATGGCATTTGACAGGTTCTTAAAAGGATCTACAAGTGTTATACATTTGTTAAAGACGTTGCATTTCATGGATTCTTCAATGGTTCTACAAGGTTTCTACGAACATATCCCATTACCCATTGCTTTCGGAGTATACCTTTAGAGGGCTTCATCGCATTATGATTACAGGTACATTTCTCAGAATATACGTGGAAAATCACAGAGGGCTTCATATCATCATATAAAATGTAGTCCTTAATTTCGAGGTATTGGGCTCTCTGGGTTAGATAGTTTCAAGCACGCCCAAACCACATACCTCAGGTTTGAAGTGCACGGTTCAGCGATAGCAATACTATGCCCTTATAGGCTCTATGTATTTGCACTCTAATATACCCCTTCTAAGTAGCCCCTCAAAGGAACCCTTTAAAAGTAAACCTATTAAAGAACCCTATAGTACCCATGAAGGGAAGCGAGTGGTGGTCGAACTCGAACTCGAACCCTTTCCCCCTCCAGGGTCCTGCCTGGTAGTTGCTGCTGGGAGTCGAACTCGAACTCGAACTCGAACTCGACCGTCCCTGACCCTCGCCCCTCAGCCGCCTACCGAGTGGCGGTCGAACTCGAACTCGAAGGCCCCCCCCCCTTTAAAGGAAGCCGGCAACGGGCCTTCCCAAGCGTGGCCCCGAAACCCAACATTTCGGCAGAGGACGTGCCGAAGGCTGTGGCGATGCTCAACGGCAGTGCCGGTGACGCATTGAGGGTTCAGGGTTCAGAGTTTAGGCAGTGGTTCAGGTTAGAGTTCAGGCAGTGGCTCAGGGTTTAGAGTTTAGGCAGTGGGTTCAGGGTTTGGAGTTTAGGCAGTGGTTTAGGGTTTAGGGGTTGAGGTCTTAGTTTGGGGTCGAAGGTCTATCGATTGCGTCTCGAATTCCTGTGTTTTGACCCTAGGCGGTCAGTAAGACGAGCCAGGATGAAGGATGCAAGCCTAAACCCTCCGAGCTGTCGGTTCTAGTGTAGGAACCTGATTAAGAAACCCTGGCCCTATAGCCCCAATATATTCGGGATCCATATTCAGAACCCTAATAAAGACCCAGGGTAAACCCTAAACCCCAAACCCTAAACCCTAATAAAGACCCAGGGTAAACCCTAAACCCCAAACCCTGAACCCTAAACCCTAAACCCTAATAAAGACCCAGGGTTTCTTAATCAGGTTCCTACATTAGTCGATGTAACCCTAAACCCTAAACCCTAAACCCTAAACCCTCAACCCTGTAACCAAGCAGCCCAACTCGCAAACCCCAACCCCGAAGTCCCCCGAAGTCCGAGACTTAGAGGATTCCCAAGCCCTAAACCCTAAACCCCAAACCCTAAACCCTAAACCGTAGGGCTCAGGGTTTAGGGTTTAGGAATTAGGGTTTAGGGTTTGGGGTTTAGGGCCTAATCCCCAAACCCTAAACCCGAAACCCCAAACCCTCAACCCTAAACCCTAATCCTTAAACCCTAAGCCCTGAGCCCTACTCCCTGAACTACTCCCTGAACCCTACTCCCTAAACCCTAAAGCCTGAGCCCTACTCCCTGAACTACTCCCTAAACCCTAAACCCTAAACCCTGAGCCCTGCTCAAACCTCAAACCCTAAGCCCTACCCTAAACCCTAAACCCTAAACCCTAAACCCTAAACCCTAAACCCTAAACCCTAAACCCTAAACCCTCAACCCCTAGTCCCTAAGCCCTAAATCGCCAGGTCAGTTCGAAGGATGTGCCATCCAGGCTGCGAGCAGCTTTGCAACTGCGGTTGATGAGATAAATCCTGCATTACCTTAAGGGTTCCTTAAAAGGGTTCCTTAAAAGGGTTCCTTAAAAGGGTTCCTTAAAAGGGTTCCTTAAAAGGGTTCCTTAAAAGGGTTCCTTAAAAGGGTTCCTTAAAGGGTTCTTTAAGATTGGGCTTAGGGTTTAGGGTTTGAGGGTTTAGGGTTTATCCCTTAAGGACTCTAGACTTCCGGAGTTATGGTATATTCCCTATTATAGGTAATGCTGGATTTATATCATCAGCCGTAGCTTCTGGTTCTTTAGGGCTTAGGGAGTGTAGGGTTTAGGGTTTAGGGAGTTTAGGGCTTAGGGTTTGGGGAGTTTAGGGTTTGGGGAGTTTCGGGAGTTCAGGGCTTATGGTTTAGAGCTTAGGATTTAAGAGTTTAAGGTGTAAGGTTCAGGGTTTGAGGTCCATGCAAGGTCTTGGTTTAGGGATTTAGGGTTTAGGGTTTAGGGTTTAGGGTTTAGGCATTTAGGGCCATCTAGGCTTTGGGGTTAACGTTTAAGGTGTAGGGTCTAAGGTTTAGGAATTAGGGATTTAGGCTTTAGGGTTCAGGGCGCGTGTCGTGCCATACTTCTTGTACGCGCTGGCAACCCATGTTGAGAGAAACGTTTTTTTCAGAGACGAAGTGGCGTTCATGCGGTTCTTATGGTGTTTCAACCTTTTCAGGTTTTGGGACGGACTGACTTAACCAAGGTTGTAGACTAGTTGCCTTTTATAGGGGTTTGTCGCATGTTTTTTGACGGTTGTTTACCGGTTTATAGTCCAACATCCCTCAAAAACGGAATATTCCTTCGACTGTAGCCCTAAGCCCTGAACCCTGAACCCTAAACCCTAAACCCTAAACCCTACCCTAAACCCTAAATCCTCAACCCCATAACAGGGGCTCTTAGTTACGCGATGCTTTTCGTCTCGGGGCCTGTGGTGCTTTGCAGGTTGATGTCTGGCAGCGCAAGACGCCTGAGACACCAGCTGCCTGAAGCAGGGCAAATTCAGCATATGATTCACTCTAAAGGGCCAGGAGGGGAGTTTTGAATGCGAGTTTTGACTGCAGCATCTACGCTCAAAAATCGGTGGTTTTCTCATCTGGACGACCGGTTCCCCTCCGGCAGCTATGCTTTGAATGGCCGTGCTCAGAACCTTTTGCGATTGGCTTGGAAAAAGTACCTTGACTTAGGGTTCAGGGCCTGGGGTCTAGGGTTTAGGGTTTAGGGGCTCGACTTTTGTCACTCTCCCAAGCGGTTCAAGCTCAGGTGCCAAAGCTGACAACCACGCCACGGTGTGTCGGAATCTGGAAGATAGACCTCTCCGGGGCGAACGTGGGGAAAGTCCAAAATCTAGCACCTTCGAGTGTCCCTGCTTGATGTGTTGGTCTCATAGTCATTCTCTAAATTCCCCGAAGCGCTATCCCAACTAAATACAGACCCTGCCTGACATCGTCGTCTTCATCTGCCATGTGCCGCAGCATGGGTTCTGTGCAGAGCTTCGAAGTTCATGACCAGCCACCAGACAGCTCTAGCTGCACAGCCATGCCAAGAGCCAGCATTTAGAGTCAAAGTTTAGGGTTTAGGGTTTAGTGCCCTGACGTCTGAAAGCATCGCGGCTTCCTTTTTCAAGCTTCTCCTGTCAGGCGGGGAGGGTACTTCTGCAAGCATGCATGCCTTCACTTTGTATGCGCCATCTCCTCTTCAGTACGCATGCCGCATCTTGCCGCTGAATGTCTACGCTACTCGGGGTCATGTCGGAACAGTTCTGCAAACCATTTCGTTCTGCTCGATTTCTTATCCACAAATTGCCCTAACCCTAAGCCTCAGCCCCAAACCCTGAACGGGAAGCTTAAACCCTAAGTGGTAAATCCGAAACCCTAGAGGCATGCACCCTACAGATCTTTTGTCCCCCCTTCAAAGAAGCCCCCCAAACCCTAAACCGTAAACCGTAAACCCTAAAGCCTAAACCCTAAACCCTAAACCCTGATAAGGTCCCTTAAAGGAACCCTTTCCAGGCCCCGCGGACCGGCAGGAGGATGGAGCCGGTCTCTATCTTGTTGGCAACAGGCGTGTGAGCTTTTTCAGGGTTTAGTGTTTAGGGTTTAAGGTTTCGGGTTCAAGGTTTAGGGTTTAAGGTTTAGGGTTCAAGGTTTAGGGTTTAGGGTTTAGGCTTCAGGATTTAGGGTTCAAGGAAAAAGGTTTAAGGTTTAGGTTTTAGGGTTTCTGGGTGCCACTGAGTCGGTCTGTGAAGCTAATTTTGGGGAATGGACCAGTATTTATTGCGTTCGAGTCTCGAGTTCCTTTAATCATTATAAGTTTAGGGTTTAGGGTTTAGGGTTTAGGGTTCAGGGTGCTCTCGGGAATAGACCGTAAAACCTAGTCTAATTAAGAGTTTGGGGTTTCGGGTTTAGGGTTTAGGGCTTTCCCCTACTCTCAGGAGTAGACCTTAAAACCTAGTCTAATTATTAAGGTCTCCAATATCCAGGACTTTGTGCGCTGATGTTAACTCTAGTTAGTGCTGTTCGTATTCCTACTAGCAGGATGGTTGCTAGTACTAACGGCTAAGACTGCTAGTATAAAGCACATGTCTACTCTCAGGTTTAGTGACTCTGGGACAGATTGCAGCTCGATCGTGAATACTCCAATCCGAAACGACAAAGCAAACTAGGGCGCTTCTTCTCAATAAGCTTTCCAATCTAGCATAAGTAACAGACCCCAACACCCTATTCTCATTATTCATACTCTTATTCTAAATACTACTATATATTCCTTTTCCTCTTCTTACTATTATCCAGGCCCCTCGATTATGCGTTCGGGCTTACGGGTTTGTGGTTAAGGTTTGGAGGCTCAAGGTTTGAATTTAGGGTGTAGGGTTAGAGTTGACAGGTGCAGGGCTGGTTTAAGGGTTTAGGGTTCGGGTTCAGGGGTTTTGGGTTCGGATATAGGGGTTCAGGGTGTGGGGTTCAGTCGTTTTAGATTCAAGGGTGTCGGTGTTAAACCTTACGCCCTAAACCCTAAACCCTAAACAGCGTGGTTGTTGAGACCATAGCTCCCAAGGGGGTTTGGGGGCCTTAAGCCCCACAACCTCAACTCCTGAACCCCTAAACCCCTAAACTTAAGCCCTAAGCCCTAAGCCCTCAACCCCTAAACCCCTAAGCCCCTGAAGCCCTAAACCCCTAAAGCCCTAAATCCCTGAACCCCCTTATTGGGATCCCACTATAGGACCCTATACTACCCTTTAAGGGGATCCTATTCTAGAACCCCGTGGTACCCCTTAAAGGAAACCCAAGGCGAACTCTCTTTGACGGGCCCGCGGCTGCTGCAGCCGAAGGTCTAAGATGAAGCAACAGCAAGGAAGCTCTGAACCATAAGCCCCAGTTTAGGGTTTAGGGCTTAGGGAGTTTAGGGGTTTGGGTTTTGGTGGGTTTTAAGGTTTAGGGTTTACGCCCGCGGTGATGACATCACAGGCAACCACCCCAACCATTTCCTGTCAATTCCCACACCACGCCTGATACTCCGGCAGTGCGGGCATGAAGACTTTTTGGGGCCTCCTTGGGCTTCTTGAGACTGTGCAGGGGCAGGGCGGGCCAGGGCAGACGGGCAGAACAGTGAAGGGCCTCTGCATTTTCCGAAAACCGTTTTCGCCACCACGTCCAGAACACACGGACTCTTCATAATCATCGATTGCCCGCAAGCACCGTTCACTTGTTTTGGATGTTCGGGAGGATTCTTGTCAGGAAGCGCGAACGACAGGTGTGCGCGCGTCGGCGTTTTTTTCTCGCGGTGTGATGTTCACCCTGATTTGGCAGAGGAGACGATCCACTGGGACTCTCAAGCCTCTGTTGGCCTCGGAGAACTGTTCGGGTTGGCGCGACACTTACGAGTGCCCAGCCGCGGGGCCTCGGACCCCGGTACCCCCAATTTTGGTTTCGTTGGGGTTTAGGGTGTTCCCATCAAGAAGTGGCTGGCCAACGGCGAGGTGGAGCCCTCGACAGCCCAGATCAAGCTGTATAACTCCACCCATTCTTTCGCCTAGTGCGGGTGTAAAGGCTGCCGAGAATCGTCAGCGCCTTGCCACCCAGTTACGTGTGGGAACGGCCCCAGTGGGAATTTAGGGCTCTCCACGTTAGTGTAGGTTCTGCCTCCTGAGCAGCGGATCTTGTCCCTAGACCCAACAAGCCCAAACTAAAGCTTTGGACGAACCGTGTTATAAGTATAGTATAGTATAATGGGCCCCAAAACCCTCTTCTAATGACTAAGGCCCCTGCATTTGGGTTGAGGGCTCTTGCGGTTTAGGGATTTAGGGGTCTAGGGGTTTCGTGGTTTAGGGTTCAGGGTTTCGGGGGAGTGCTGAGTGCTACAGCAAAAGCAAGTCCCGAACCCCCAGCAGGTGCCATTGCCATCTATGCTGCGCATCGCGCGGAACAGATGTCGGAGAAGGCCCAACTCAGCGTAGTCTCCATGGGCGATTGTTCCCTGTACCTTAAACCCTACACCTTAGGCCTCAGACCTCTAAACCCCTATACCCCTAAACCCCTAAACCCCATACACCCCTAAACCCCTGAACCCTACACCCTAAACCTTTAAATCCTAACTGCAAAGCCTGCTGCACTCAAGGCATCGATTGACAATGATCTCTACAGACTGTGGGTCTCTCGAAGGTTTTACTGTTTGTTGATTTTTGCTGCGGTCTCGCATAGAGAGTGTTGTCTCTTATTCTAAGTACTATTGCTAGTGAGCTGCTGGTGCTTCTATTGCTGTCAGCAGCCTCATCTCTCGTTGTTACGCTACAGTATTACTATACTGATATTGTCGGTGTTGCGATAATTGTGACCATTGGCGGAGAGTCTGAGGGGTTCGGGGCTTTTGGTTTGCAGTTGTTTCGGGTTTGGATTCTCATGCTTGGTATCTTGGCATCCTGGGTTCTACGTCGGCCGTCAGTCTTTCCCAATAGAAAGCATAAAGACCTTTACTGCTCGCAGCCTCACGGTAAGAGTGGTGGCGGAACCCTAAACCCTAAACCCTAAACCCTGAACCCTAAACCCTAAACCCTAAACCCTAAACCCAAGCCCAAGCCACGTCCCACACGCAGGCACGGCGGGGCCCCATCACCCTGCCGGAGATGATGGATGCGAAGAATGCCTGCGGCTTAAAGGGTTTAGGGTTTAGGGTTTAGGGTAGCGCCAGGGATTGCTCCAAACCTAACACCCTATCTACACAACAATTCCCGGCTAGCTAAACTCAAGAAAAAACAACAACACCTGACCCAAGACCCGAACCGGGCTAAACTCCATCCGATGCCCTACCTGAACCCTAAACTCGAGATTGTACCGAGAGACCCTACAGCAAGTAACGAAAACAGTGGGACGGGAGTTCGTTGAACTAAGATCCGCTACATTATACTGTTATATATCCCGAAACCCACTTTGTCTAATTGAGGCCGCTATGTTACCCGGCACTACTAGACTAGCTCGTCTGGCGGGGTCCTCTCCTTGGGTGTGATGTCCGCGGTCTCCAAGCCCGAACCCTAAACCCTAAGTCCATTCGCATCGCCAATCTTCCAACCTGACCCCTATGCCCCCACAGAAGTGAAAAACTAAGCTCCAAACCCTAAGCTCTGATGCTCAAATCCCTAAACCCTAAACCCTAAACCTTAAGCCGCAAACCCGAAGCCCTTCAGGTGGACGACGATGCCCCTGTCCAGCTTCTCGCCGTCCACGTGCGCAGCGGTCGATTCCGCCAGGGTTTCCTTGGGCAGCAGCTCAAGGCAGGATCGAAAGGGTTGTGTTTCAGGTTTCGAAAGTCTTCTCAGGGTTTAGAAAACCCTAAACTCTAAACCGAAGAGTTGACCGGCTGTACGGTTTGCAATCTTTAGGGCTTAGCATGCAGGGTGTACAAGCCGGGTTGAGGGTCACCTCCTCTCCACGAGGGTTTTGGGGCCCATTATACTATAAATATAATAAGCAACCCGCAGAATAGTATTGGTAATTATTCAGGCCCTTAGATTACATGTGGTTGCAGAGTCCGTTTTAATTTTCAAGGCCTTACCTTCACCTCCAAACCCTTAAATCCTAGTCTACCTTACCCACAGCAGGTAGGACGACTTACCCTGCAATTTCTGGACTCCGAATCCCTACATCCCTGGCCACTTGCCGCCCCGAATTTGTGGGTTTTGTGGGACCGTTATCCCCAGAACCTGAAAGCCCAACCGTCCTAAAGCCGTATACTATGATGCTATTGCAATCTTCACAAAATCCCACCTAAAAAGGGCAAAACCGAAAAGAACTTCATCTTGCAGTCTTGCAATGCAGGGTTTAGGGTTTAGGGTGTTTTCAGTCGTGTTTATGCACGAGGAGATTTGAACCGCTCCGGGCAACGCAGCCTCGGAATTCGGCATTTTTGCCATGGGTTGATGCGAAGCTGGAGTATTCGCCATGACACTGATGGTTGAGATACCCTAAACCCTAAACCCTAAACCCTAAACCCTAAACCCTAAACCCTAAACCCTAAGCCCTAAACCCTCAACCCCAAGTTCCCGAACCCCGAAGCTCCCGGGCCGAGAGTTCGAGCTCTCCGCGGGTTTAGGTTTAGAGTTTAGGGTTTAGGGTTTAGGGTTTAGGGTTTAGGGTTTAGGGTTTAGGGTGTAGGGTTTATGGTTTACCGAAGCCAGAGCCCCGGCAATCCGCGGGGGTTTAGGGTGTAGGGGTTCTGGTTTAGGGGTTTAGGGGTT
>CAJNDV010030780.1:28401-53871 GCA_905221635.1 Symbiodinium sp. CCMP2456 | reverse complement strand
CCCAGCAAGTCTTACAAGGAAGCAGGATTTGCCTTAGTGTCTCACCTAATTATTGGTGTTGTGAGCTGGCAGGATTTGCTTTGGTGTCCCATCCGTAGGTCTTATGAGGAAGAAATAGGGTGGGTCTTGTGAGCAGGTAGGAACTGCTTTAGTGTCCCACCCAATAAGTCCAAAACAAATGCAGGATTGGCTTCAGTGTCCCAACCGTAAGTCTTATGAGGAAGTAGGATTTGCTCTAGTGTCCCACCCATCACGGCTTTTTAAGGGAACAAGATTCACTTTAGTGTCCCATCCGTAGGTGTTATGAGCAAGCAAGGTCCACTGTAGTGTCCCATCCAAGAAGTCTTATGTTTCCAGGCTTTTCTGTGGTGTCCCACCCAACAAGTCTTACAAGGGAGCAGGATTACCCGTAGGTCTTATGACAGGATTTAGATATGCGGAAACAGGATCTGCTATCGTCTCGCACTTTCGTATGCTGGATGTGTGCATCCACTTAATTGAAGTGCGATGTGATTACACTGCGCTTAGGTTTGTTCTCATTCCGAAATTACATGCCCCCGCTCAGTGTCAGCAGAAGGAGTCCGCTTGCATTAGTGCGTTTGTGTTTGCAGTTCATGTACCAGGAATACAACAGAGCAAAGCAATAGCACGTAATCCTTTTCGTGTTTGTGGGGGAGTAGCACGTAGATTTATGCAGGAATAGGCAAAGTTTGGAAAGTGACATGCCATCCGCGAAAAGGACCTCAAAAAAGGAAGGTGGACAAGCGCCTAGCACGAGAGCACGAAACACGTGAGAACGCGAAAGTCGTCAAACAGGCGGCGAAAACGCGAATCATGCCAACACGCGGCACAAAGCGCATATCAGTAATAGCAGACAGCAGTCGTAATACTAGTAACTTTTTCAGAATGGTAAAACAAGAAGTAGTAACAATGTTGCATAGCAAGATTTGGTTCTAGCCTATTGTATCGATTAGCTATGTTACTCGGAATCCTGCTCGTGTGTTTTCGATTTTGGTGTCTTTAGTGTTTTGTGTTTTTCGCGTATATAGCGTTTTCCGTTTATTTCGTTATGCAATGGTGTTCGTGTTTCTGCTAAGCGCATTTTTGTGCTTTTTCGAGTTGCGTATTTTAGACTTTTATGCGCTGCGCAGACTGCGCTCATGCGCAACGCGCACACGGCTCGCTAAGAGTTTCCCGCCGTTGCGGCATGTGTGTGGTGACTCATGCCGATGCTCGAGTTGGGAAGGATCATGACCTCTTGGAATGCTTAGTTTTCGTACCGTGGAAACCGACAGAATCCCGGCAATGGGTCCTGGGGTTCAGACAGCAAGATCATGGTTTTTTCAGCAGCTTGCACAGAGCGCACAGCGACCTAGTAGCCAAACTTTCGCACGATGTGCGAATGAACGATGAGCTGCTGCCAGCGACTCTTGACGGCAAGGGATTCCCGGCGGAAGTTTTTGGGTCTCGAGAAGAGGGGGCAGCTTGCAAAGGATCGGTTTCCTCTTCGTGGCCTGCATTCTTGTGGCCGGCTACGTGGCACTTGGCCCGAGTCGCCGAGTCCGCTGTGGGAGGGCCGGGTCTTTGAATTCTGCCGTGACAAGGTAGCTGTGCCAATTTGGCGCTGGCGCCTGTCCAAGAATCCCGACGCGCGTCTCCTAACGCCTACGGACCTGTGGCTTTGGGTTCTGACGAGCCGAAGTCTCAGGGGTCTCGGCCGATGTTCATGCCAGCATCGGTGGCCTTTCTTGAGGTTGCCCATGTTTTGTGCTGCTGTTCGGCATTGCTTGGTCCTGAGAGACCCTTGATGTGAGAAACTGTCAGACGCTGCGTTCCTGCGCCACAAGGCTTTGCCCTGTAGCTTCGGACTTTTGGGGCTGAGCTCCGCAGGCTTTGCCACTGTTTCTCATGCAAGCCGCAGATTGTGCTTTGGAGGCTTTGCAGTGAATGTTTCTTATCTGCAAGAGTTCTTTGACTCTTGGGGGCCTTGGCCTTGGGGGTGTCAAATGAGGTCAACTTGGATTTTTCCGACTACCTGCGGGCCGAACTGGAGGAGCGCACGATCCCCAATAAAAGCGCAAAAGTCGAGGAGCCCTTTGTGGTCTGAAGGAGCAGTACTTGCTGGACGCCGCCGACGAGGCCTCCTCAGAACAGGTGTCCAGCACTCAGAGCTGAAAAAGCGGCCGGCGTTCAAATGTGGCAGCGTTTGCCGGAGCCTCGGCTGGCCGTTGAGGCGCAAGACGGGGGACCGCCGGCGGAGATCACAAGAATGGAGGGTGGGGCAGGGTCGGAGTCAGATGAAGAGAGACGGGGAGAGTCGTGTCGGGAGCACGGCCCGTTCTTGAAGGGCTGGACGGTCTACGACTATGAGCAAAGACAGAGGCCAAGCTGCGGCGGCAGAGATGTTGTGCACGCTTTGAGCCTGCAAGGAGCAATGGCTCCATGGAGGCATGTGCTTTGACAGCACCGCAGCCGCAGTCGCTTCGTTGAGCTCTTGTCATTCTCGTCACGCAGGACGCTGGCCTTGGGCGTCGGCTGCAAGGGCTTCTGAACTCAGTCTTCGGATTGATTGAATGGCGCCGGTGGCCTCGCAACCAAGGGTGCAAGAGCAGACGCCGCTTGCTGCTGGGCCTGACTAGTGTTACGAGCGGCTTAGTGCCTGCAGCCCACAGCCGCTGTTGTCATAGAGGCCGTAGCCCATGTCAAATGAATTCTCAGGCATACCAGATTTGGGAGCTGGACATCTTCTACCAAGCCGTGGACCCGAGCACAGGCAGACTGTGTGTGCACAGACTTCTTGCGGTTTTGCCCTACGATTCTACTTCCAGGCATCTTCACCGAAGAAGCCTTGAAGGAGATCAAGGATTTCGAAGATCAATTGGCCCCTGGGTGAACTGAGTGCGACCAAGTTAGATTGAGCTTGCTAAGATCTGGACAATTCTGGCATAAGGTGTCCTTCGATGGATATGGAGACTTCTGTCGGAGGCGCGCGAAACTTGCTGATCCACAGTCAGCATTGCACTGCCTTGAACGTCCTCGTCGGTCCCGGTGCGTGCCGCAGCTTTTCCAGGTGGCACGATCGAGGATCTTCCTGTGATGTGCCTTACTCTGCACCCTGTCTGAAGAGAAGGCAGTTCTGGAAGCGGGAATCTTCACGTCCTCGGTGTCTTGTCTAAGGTGAAGAACCTCTTCTATTCAGTGTGCTTCGGCTGACGAGAGGGTCAAAGCTGAGTCAGGGCCTCGCCGCTTAGGCCGAATGCCAGCCTCCACAACGGCTCCACCATGTCACTGTGCGCGCCCTGTGGCTCGGCAAGGGAAGAGATGGGCTTTTTGGGCGCACTGTGACAGGGCATACGATGGTTCGGGCACGCTCGCGGACATCGTGCCCGTCTCAGCACAAGGGCTGCACGAAAGGATCCGCCTTTGGCCCTCATTGGCGAGGAGTCTGTCTTGAAGGAGCTCTTGAATAACGAGATCCGCTGGCGTGGTCCTGAGCTGGGGCAGTTTCTGCCCAGCACGTCGAAAGTATGAGGTGGACGGATGGCGATTTCAACCGCAACAACTTGAAGAGCCAGTTCGGGACCCATCCGATCTCTCCCCGGCCAGCCCGATTTCCCACGGCCCTGACAAGGTACTCACGTGCGACCCTGTATGGAGGCTTTCCTTGTACAGTGCAAGCTTTGCCCACCATGCGCATGGCGCACTGCCTAACCTGGTGAAGGTGCGCCACTGCCTGGATACTCGAGCTGGGATGATCGACGTGCTGAACAGGAGGCGAAGATTAATGCCTGGCTAGGCAGGGCAGGGCAGTGTGGTGTGCTGTGTTGGATTCTGAATTTGAAATTCGGCTGTGCGAGGGTCTGGGTTCGGGGCCAACAGTTTAGGGGCATGCGTGCGCTTTGGGTTCTTTTCTGTTTGGAGGTTTCTGGTCTTAGCGTTTGGAACCAGGGCCTACGAGTCCTGTGTTATAATAAGCTTTTTGTAAAGTCAGTTTTCTCAGTTGGTGCGTCTGCACAGTTGTTGAACAACATCGGTGCAGGTGTGGCCAGATGGGCAAGAGTAGCATGTCAATGTCTACTAGGCACCAACATCCTGAAATAGGGGAACACTCCTGTAACTTCGTGTTGAATCGTCAAAGCTCTCATCACTCTTTGTCCATTCGACTTGCGTCTGACGCAAGATGCCCAAGACTGGATCAGAAGCTCAGCGGAGGTGTTGCTGAACGGATCCGCCTGCAATTTCTTGCATTCGCTTTCTGATATCTCATCTGCGTTTGCACCTGCCTTCTGTGGGAAGACGCTTCCTGTAAGTTTCAACATCTTCTGCCTTTGTCTCAAGAGGATTGTCATGAAAAGAGCCTCATTTTCAAAGCCCCGGATATCTGCGGTGTGGTGTCAGGCCGCCTGTTCGAGGAGTTCTTGCGACGAGCCGATTTGACCGGGGACGATGCCCTTCCCTACAAGCACGTGAAGTTTACGTGGTATGAGAGGAGGAGCTCCTTCCATTAACTGTGCCCAAAACTGGGAGGGTGTGGATTGGCCCGCAGAACCTGTCACATGCCAGGATCAACAACTACGAGTCCCTCGTCACCAAGAGCAAGGGGTAGACCTTGGGGGCATGTCGGTGGAGCTTCTGCTGCTTGAAGAAACAGTGATGTGCCTCCTTTCATCCACAGAGAGCTCTTAGGATTTTGTACTATTTGCGCTTCGATACGCTCTTTGCGCTGGGCACGATGGCAACGGTCGCCTTGCTGGTGTTGGCGCGGATCCAAAATCTCTTCATCACCTTCTTCGGTGCCATCGGCCCGAGCCTCACTTGGGCGAGCTGCCGCGGCCCCGCGGCCCTGAGCTTCGGGAAGGGCAAGTGACGTAGGTGGCTGCTGCCGACTCTTGCAATCGCTTTGGTGACTCTCTGAGGGGTGGCCCTGGCTTTTGTGGGGACCTACTACTTTCACTTCGTCGTCGCCGGCCTCCTGCCTGGCTGAGGGTACTCCTTAGGCCCGAAGCCCCGGCGTGGGAAGTTCCCTGAGGTTTCAAGGCCCTGAGCATCCTGGACTTCGTCTCTCTCTTCGTGATCCTAGGCGCGGCTCTCTCGTTCCCGCTTGCCATGTCTCGCCTTTTCGGCAGAGGCATTGCAGCAGATGACGTGCTTCTGCTTTTCAACACTTACTCTCTTGCGGCTGTGCTGCTGGGTGCAGAGGTGCAAAGTCTGCACTCTGTCTGGTGGACGCGAATTTCCGGAAGCCAGGCCACTCCACAGCAGAAGATGCGGTGGGCGTATAAGGAGGGGACCGCACCGATGCTGGTCACGCCACGCCCTCAGCCCTCAGTCTCTGCATCCAAAGCCCAGGAGTCTCTGCATCTCAGGACAGTAACAACATGCGGTTCCTTTTATGCCAACTGCTTCTCCATCGTGACTGTGGTGAGGAGCTACTCACACATCGAGAGTTTATGCTTCGTCTGGTCTCAGCACCAATTCTTCGGTGTCCTCAAAATGTGGCTTCTGCCTTTGCTGTGGTTTGAGGTCCTTACCGTGAAATTAAGGTCAGCGAATATCTTGCCAAAGACAGCACAGACCTCCTGAGCCCCGTACTTTGACAAGTTTCCTATCGAAATCATGCAGCATAGGAAACCTCTTGAAAGGAACGCAGAGGATCGGCACGAAGTGCGTGGCTGGTAGCTCACACGCTCAGATGACTCGGATGTAGAATGTAGACTGGTCGCTAACCGTTATTGCAAAACTGCATGGGATTTATGCAACCGTACATATCGGTGCAGAGATCTCCACTGAGAATTTCATCTGACATTGGCTCGGGCCTGCAGAGGCCAGGAGTCCCCCAGCGCCTTGAACCCTAAGCTTGTAAATCCTGTGAAACCCTAAGACTAAGACGCCCTCTGCCACAGCCCGTGCGTTTTGTGGAGGAGCTTCGGCTTCTTCATGGCAACTCTCGTGGCATGGAATTTCTTGAATGCCTCCTCCCTAGTGCAGCGAGTCCCCTCCCGAGCTGTGAAAGAGCTGCATGAGGTGTTGATCATCTTTCCGGCAGCGATCCTGGTAAACGACCTCTACATCATTCCGCTTCTGACTTGCTGCTGCCGAAAGCGATCTCCTGAAGGCCGCATCGCCAGGGAAATGCCAGGTCGTTCCTCTGAAGCAGCCCAGGTCGGCGCGATCACGTCGCCCAGGCGACGCAGAGCGTGGCTTTGCTTAGCATGGATGCAAAGCAGTGCATGTCTGATGGCTGAGCCAGCTACAACGACACCCTGTACACCCACACCAGCACTCACACCCACGTGCATGCGCACGCAGGCCCAGGCAAACGAGCGAGCAACGCAGTGGCTGCGTAGACAAGCGTACCGTACACATGCGTACGCAGACGTACACACGCCACGCGTATGCCGTATGCACAAGTGCGCTCATGTGCACAACTGCGCTGGTGCCTTGCACACGTCCTCTGGCAATCCACGGATGTAGGGTGTCGTTGTGCCGGCACTGGCAGCCTCGTCTTCTGCACCCCATGTTTCTTCTCGCCTCTTTCCAGGCCATTCAGTCCAAGCAGAGATTGCTGGTCAAGGCCGGCACCCTTCCATGCCGGCATTTTTTGTTTTTTTGTAGGGCCTTTACGAGCATCGCCAGGGGGTGACGGACGTGAAGCACCAGGAGCCAGAGCCAGAGCCAGAACTCTGCCGACAAGCGCTGCGGAGAGGACTTGGGACTGGTCGAGCGGGTCGTGGCGAAGCGCTTCTCTCCGTGTTCTTGCCCCAGAGAAGTTACTGGGCAGCATTTTCCGCATCTTCGTTTACCGAGGTCTCTATCACTCTCGCTGCCTCTTGATCCTGCTCTCGATAGTCGCAGCTGGAGTCTTCTGCTACCTGGCGACTGTTGCCTTCCACGTGTCGGAGGGCCAAATCAAAATCTTCGAGGCTCCGTGCAAGGATCGGAGTTTTTTGTGAGGGAGCTTCACAATCTGCTCAGGAGGATCTGAATCTGGGAAGGCTGGAGGAGCTTCGGAAGGAGAGCATGAAGCTTTCCTAGCCAGGAATTCCACCTGTAGGGAATATCTGTGACTTTCCCCACACAATAAGCCTTGGCAGTTGATTTGGCCAAAAGCGGAGGATCGCACATATCAAACGTTCAGCCCGCCTCCTATTAGGCGATCTAGCCCCCTCATCAGGCGAGAGATCTCATTTTGGAATCCGGCCTCATCAGATCCCTGCTGTTTGTCTCAATTCTCAAACCCGGCCGCTCGTGAGGCAGTGGGTTTACCCCACGTCTTAAAACCCCCGCTCGTTCGACGATTGTTCGCAGTCGTCGGCATCTGTCGAGGTCGTATTGCTGGCTTGTTGTTGGCTTTTCGTCGTGGGTGTGTTTTGGCTTCGTCGTGCGTTCTGTCTTCTTCGTTGTTCTTGCTCAATAGCCCGTTTCAAGGTTTGTAAATGATCCTTTTCCTGGTTTCCGAGTCTTCGGTTCCGAATCACCGGTTGTGGGAGAAAAACGAGTGCTCGGACCAGAAAAAACTCAGGAAACCCCCTTCTTGCCCCGAGGCTGACCGGAACTCAGGCCCCCGTTGATCCGACACAACTCCCCACCCCGTGGCATGCATCGTGGTGCGACATGACCGGTTTGTCGGCGGTAAGCGGCTATCATTGAAACCTGCAGCACTCCTAAAGAAGGGGGCAATTAACATCCACACCGTGTCTTGACATGCCCGCGCTGCACTCTTATTGGGGCGATCTGCAAGCCAAGCCTGCTGAAATCATAGGCTCTTCTTATCAGTGGCATCTGTGCAAAGGAGGTGTTCCCGGCAACCAGCGACGAGGACTTCAAGGAGGCGAATCTGAAAACGGCCATCGAAAGGCGGCCCTTGCAGCGTTTGTCGTAGTCCCGGAGGCAATCCGAGCAGCGCCCCCCGTGACTTGGCGCAACGCGGATTTTGTTGTTGTTGCATCCGTGTACAGCCAGCCAGACCCCAGAAGCTGCTATCCAGACACAGTCCTGCACACCTGCCGCTGCAAAGCAACTGTCTGCTGGCATGACTACGAGTATAGAAGGGCATTTTCCGGGGCGTTTTGAAAGGTTGTGATATCACACTCCGACGCTGTTGTGCAGACGTGAGCCAATACAGCTGACTTGGCCTGTCTTTGCCCGAGTCCGGTTACTTTCGGTCGAGTGGAGAGCCTCTGCAACATGACTTTGCAAGCAGAACGCAGCTTCTCGTCTGGGTGCGACGTGCTTCCCAGGATCGTGCCACTGACGTGAGAAGCTGCCCCGGCCGCACAGTGGGTGATGGAAACACCTCCTGGTGCAGCGGCCAAGGCGGAAGAAGGGACTTTCTGTTTTGAGGTTCTGGAGAGAGAGCGCTCCTCTCTTCGCCCTTTTTGAAGGGACCTGTGATGCCACGAGCAGCACGTGCTCCTGCAGGGCCCCCGGAGAGCTGAGGGAAGGAGAGCGCAGAGCACAGCACAGCGCGAGTAGGGAGAACCGGCCCCGAGGCGACGAGGGCGTCGTCGGCCAAGGATGCTCCGTGACCCGATCCTCTGGAACTCTCGACCTGGTGTACCTCTCCATCGCTCAGGCGCAGTCTGCGTCTGTGGTCTCCGTCGTCTCTGGTCTCTTTGCTTTGCTTTGCTCTGCTTTTTGCTTTGTTCTTTTTTCTCTCCCTTCCGCCGCATGAGTAAGACAGGACCCGGAGAGCGAGTATCTCTACGCCCACGTCCTCTCCTCCCCAGAGCTGCTCGCGGCCCCCGATGCGCTTCCTCTGGGCCGCGGGGACTTCTTCTTGCGGCCCCCTGGCCCAGCCCGGCTTAGCCTTGCTCTTGTCTTCTGCAAAATCTGAGGAACCAAGGCGACGAGGACGTCGACTGGCAGCTGGATGCGGTCGTGCGCCTCTCACTGGCGCGAGCGAGGGAGGGAGGGGAGGGGTGCCGATTCGCGCAGCGAAGCGCGAGGTACCGGCCTGGTTGTCCTTCGAGCCCACTGGCGGAGTGCTCCAGAAGCGCAGCTTTTCCAGGACACCGGCTCCCGCCTCCCGCTGCCTCCGCTGCCCCTCCGCTGCCTCCGCTCCCACTGCAAAGGGGCTGCAAATTTGAGGACCGACGACAGCTTCGCGGGGAGAAGCTCCTTCCAGGCCGCCTTCGACTTGGCGGGGAGGCTTCGACTCGCACCAGGGAGGGAAAAAGAGCCGAGAGGGGAGGCTCCCAGCCCGCTTCAAAAGCGGATGCTCCTAGGAAGACCAGTGGTTGGAGCGAGCAGATGGAGCTCCGACTGCTCGCGACGACGCCCTCGGCATCGCTGCCACCTCGCAGCCTCCGCATCACCGCCGCCGTCGCTCCTCGCCTTCTCTCTACTACAGGGCCTAGGCCCTGGCCCTAGGCCTAGGATCATCTAGAAAAGATCACAGATCTCTCTTCTCCTTTTTTCAGCTCCGAGGCTTCACCTCCAGCTCTTGGAGCTCTCAAGGCCTTCGCGGAGGGCGAGGAGGTTTCCTTGCAGCCGGCCTTCGACGTCTCCCGCGGCTTCGGCCCGCGGCCCTGCGACCCTCTCTCTCTCTCTCTCTCTCTCTCTCCGCTGTTCTGCGTGTGCCGATTCTCTCGCGAGGCACAGACCCTTCCGAGAACTTCGTCTCGCGGAACCTCGAGATCAGGTATCAGGCGAATTTTCCTCTTACATTAAGAGCATCTTACACAGGGGCACCGCATCGTGGTGAGGTGTTCAGCCGGAGTGACTGGTTGCGCGTGGATCTCGAAGCCCTTGGGCCGGATTCCGTCCTGGTCTCCGGCCGGCCGCTCCGGGGCACCTCCCTCGCCTTTGCACTCAGTCGTCTCAGTAGCGTCTGCGCCGCACAGCTCAGCTGTCACTCAAGAGTGGCTGTCACAGGGCATCTCGGCACCTGGGTCCATTGAGATCCAAGCCGGGAGCTCGCGCTCGAGATCTTGCTCGATCTACATAGTTGCAAGGAGCAGAGCTGCAGGTAATCTCCAGCTTCAGCCGCCAGACCACAACGTACTTCCTCGAAGCTTTCAGGCCGGGCTTTCGCTTTCGCGCTTCTTTTTGTGGTGTGAACATGGTGCTTGCTCTCATCCTGTGAAGCGACTCTCTTCGCGAGGTCTTGTGACGGGCCGTGTCCGACCGAAACCTCGACAACGGCAACGACGACCCGCATCACTTCCACACTCGTCCCGGGCGTCTCGAGCACCACCACGACGCACACCACGACCCAGACGCAGGCACCACTGCCGGCAGTAGGGCCAACCCCCAAGGCTTTTCTTTCAAGAACCGTGCAAGTTGCAGGACACAGATCACCTGGTCGGACTGATGACCCTCGCGGCGCTGAACTGCCCAGCACTCCGATCCCAGGAAGGTGCGGGGACGAGGGCGACGAGGGCGCTGGTGATGCTGTTGATGAGGAAGAGGATAGGAAGAGGATGGTCAGGGGCAGGACTGCAACGATGATCAGGATGGAGTTTTAGAGTGCTACAGAGGAGGCTGTTGCGAGCATGCCGAGGCTTCTGCACATGCCCGCAGAGTTTTGTGTGTCCCTGAGGGAAGAGCCGGCTGGAGTTTGGGCTCGCCCAAATCGCCCAGGCAGATGATAGTCCAGTCGGATCGCCGCTTTTCTCTCGCTTGCGCCTTGAGCCTTGAGGTGGAGGAGGCGGTGGTGAGTGTCTCTGTGTGGTGTGATGGGCGCCGGCTATCGAGCTCGAGGCCTCTCACACCGCCGAACCGAAGGGGCATCGCCTGAAAGTCGCTCTGCAAGGCAACTTCAGGTGAGCCCGGTGGAGCTCCTTTATTCCATGGTCTCGGCCTCCCTTTCCCAAAGCCCAGTGGAGTGATCGGCACCGCAAAATGCCCCGGCCGAGGTGGTGGTGGGCGGGGGCATCGCCACGGCGGACGTCGTGAGGCGCCTGGACCTGGAGTCTCCGGAGACCATGACCCAAAAGCTTCAGGCAAGGGAACGGGATGCATGGGCCCCCTGGCCCGTCTCCATTTTCTCCCTTTTTTGGGGTGTCGGAGGCTTCCCTGGATGCTGACGGCTTTCCCGTGGTGCTGGAAGTCCTGAGCTTGGAGGCCATCCAGGTGAATCCTGCCCGGGGCCTAGCGAGTAGCCGAGTAAGTAGAAGTACCTGTCGTGAGCCAGTTTGTTTTTGCGCTTCCAGGATCCAACCACCACGGCCCGGTGCCTCAGAGCCGCGGAGCTCTGAGTCTCAGTCGCCCTTTTCTCCGGTTGTCGAGGCGACGAGCAGCACCTGGACTTTCACGCCCTCCACAGGGACGGCAACTGCAACGACAAGCACTGCAACGACCACTTCCGTCACAGTGAGCGCTACAACTTCACTGACCGTCACTGCAACTTCAAGCACCAGCAGCAGCATCACGAAAACCCAAAGCACGGCCACCAGCTTCACCTCGACAAGCAGCATCAGCAGTAGCTCAACTACGACTGCGAGTTCCGCCACGTCAGCCACGACAACCCAGAGCACAGTCAGCACTACTTCCGCCACGTCAAGCACAAGCATCACTTGGACAGCGACCTCAACGCGAAGCACCGCAACACACACGACAAGAACACTAACATCCAGTTGGACCGCTACAGCTACCGAGCCTGCCGATTCGACGTCTGCCCGGCAAACACTTCGTTTGGTTTCCAGAATCTGTTGCTTTTGGCAGTGCCAGGACCGCGACGCAGTCGGTCACCGTCTTGACCTCAAGAGGAATCATGTCAAGGAGCGTTGTAGTGCACGGAAGGCGAGCTCTGAGGCTGTCACCACAACCACTTCGAGCTCCTCCGCAACTACTATCTCCTCAAGCTCGACAGAAACCGTGACTTCGGCCACCCAAACGGCTTCTGTGACCAGCAGCCTGTCTTCGACGATGTCCTCCACGACTTTGTCTTCAAGCTTCACCGCCACCGCCACCTCCTCGTCGTCCACCGTCACAGAGACCTCCTCCACACTGACCGCCGGGACCTCAGACCGCCTCGGCAGCGGCTCAGAGGGAGTCGGCGAGTCTTTTTTTCTCCCTTTTCTCCGAGTCCACATCCCAGTCCACGTCGACCACGCGCTCCTCCTCCAAAACCGCCTCCTCCACCACGGCCTCCTCCACTACGCGCACCACAAGCCTGTCCAAGACCTCCACAACGAGCACCACAACCAGCACCGCGTCCTACACCAGAACTTCCTCCAGGACTGTTGTGCTAAGCCGCTAAGCCTTTGGAGTCTAGAAGTCCAGAAGAGCCGCGTTGGACCCCTGACACTGTGAGGACCGGGACCGCCAGAGCCTGAAATTGGAGCAAGCGCTGTTTAGTTCACTCTGTCTCACTCTGAGGCCACTTCGGCAACCGAGACTTCCACCACGTCTTCGCATCTCTGGCCTGCTTTGGGTTAACAGCCCGCATCTCTGAGGGCAAGGCAAGGCGGCAAGACACGACACTTTTACGCGGCCTGGAAGGGATATCGGGATATGTGAAAAATCCCATGGCTGTTTCAAGAAGTGCCTTCTACGATTCTACGAACCAAAAGAGGCAGGTCGTCGGAAGGTTCCGGGCACTTGCGCTAACCCAGCTGTTTCGCGTGCCAGGACAAGCAAAAGTGGCACCTCGACCCGCACGACCTCCACGTCTTCCAGCATCTCCAGAACCTCCAGCACCGTTTCTCAAACATCGAGCACCTACACCAGCGTCACAAGCACATGGACGCGAAGCAGCACTACCACCCTGACCTTCACCACTGCCACTAACACCATCACCTTTGCAGATGGGTTCGGGTACATCTTCGGCGAGGCCGGCCGTCGAAGCTTTCTAGAGGCCAATTTCGAGCCTGCGCCGAGCCCGCGCCGAGCCCGCCTGCAGGCGCGGCTGGCGGAGTGCATAAGCGCCGGGAGCGCAGCGCGGGAGCCGGAGCTCCTGGAGGCGCTGGCCGAAGGCATCGCCTCCCTCGCCGAGGCCGTGGGAGAAGCCAGATGCGAGCCATGTGGGGGGGGAGGGGGGCCCGGCAATTTTTTTTGGTTGGTTCTTGCAGGTGGAGGCCTCCCTGGTGGAGCCTCGCCTCTGCCCGGAGCAGGACAGACACCTCCCATGCCCCAAACTTCGCTGCGTCGCTCCCTGTGCCAGGCTCGAAGGTTGCAGGCGGCCTCGCCCAGGTTGGGTTGAAGCGAAAAAGGGAGGGCCGCCCTGCTGAAGAAGTGAGCAGAAGAGACTTTTCAGGTTGGAGTATGGGATCCACATCCCCTCCGAAAGGCGCCCCGTTGGAGTGGGAGAGGGGGTGGGAGAGGGGCTCCAAGGGCTTGGGGCTTTTGGGGGTCAGGATTTAGGGCAGAAAGCAGGACTCTTCCGATAGCACGAGCAACCACAAGACGAGAAGCTGCGCTTGAGGCAGCATAGCCCGCTCCCTGCTTTCGTAAACCTCCTGCGCCTTGGCAGAGAGATCACCAATCAACAGCCAAAGCCCTAAGACCAGAGATCCTTGAACCACACTCAGACTCAGCCCGTGTGTCTTGCCGCGCATCATAAGACCTAGTACATGTAGAAGCCCAAAAGCATTTCAGACACCGTGCGATTCTCGGTTTCGTCGGCATAGGCACCGAAAGGCTCTCATGTTAGAATGCTGTTCCCCCCAGAGCTTTTCCCAGAGCTCCCGCTTCTGCCAGGGGTCTGGAGCTCTTCCCGCGGGCCTTTGCGGCGCTCCAGGCCGCCAGCGCCGCGTCCCTGCAGGCGGCGCTGAACGCTGCGCTCCGGGACCAAGGCAGAGAGCCGGCGGATCTCTAGGAAGATAGGAAGTAGAAACCTTGTAGACTTTGAGAAACAGGTTCCTTGGGGTGAGTGCATGTTGGAGTTACTGGTGAGCACATGTTTGGGTTTCTTGATGGAAAGAAAGCACAAAACTCCAATCGTAAACAACACATGAAATCAGTATTTAGACGGAAATCTGAATAGACGCAGAGCCCACCCCGGACACCCACCCACACACAGACACCCACGCAGACATGCAAATATATCTGTGCTGGCAAGTCTTCAGAGAGCTTTTGTCTCAGGCTTTGTTGGGTCAAACCTGACCGTCGAAGACGCCTCCGTTTTCTCCGGGGCCCCTCCCACGACGCGCCGCTCGGCCGCCGGAAACGTGGCCTTTGTTCGTCTCTGCGCTCGGTGCGGGGTGCTGTGCTGTCCTTCCTTGCTTCAGGAACTAGCTCCACAGCGACCAGCACCACCACAACGACCACCATCTTATGCCCCGGAAATCCTGTGTGCTCCGGTTCTGGCAGCTGCGTCCAACAGGAGACTGGCGACTGGGCTTGCGTCTCTTGGCACTTGGATGGGATTTCTTTTTGCTTTCCAGGCTTCATGATCAGAATCTTTTGGGGTTTGGCTCATTATTTGGGTCCAAACTCGTGCACGAGCATGATCAGACACCCAGGAATGTCGAGAGACCTTTGCGGGAGAGGATTGCGCAATTCGCGAGTGCCCAACCTGCGCGAACAATGCGAGCTGCCTAGAGGGCGCGCAGGACGGAATGGTCACGCGTGATTCACATGCGCCACCTCGTGCAAGTGGTGTCTTTTGCTTTCAGGACCTTGAGGCGGTTTGGGAATGCGATTGCATCGAGCCCTATTATGGGCCACGCTGTGAAGAGAAGGGCTGCCCCGGAAACTGCACCAACGCGGGTGATTCGATCGCACATGGCCCGGCACATGTGCCTCGAGGGAAGAAGTGTCCTGTTCTCAGGTGACTGCGACGCTGCCACGGGCTTGTGCTCCTGCTTCGCAGGGAGTTTGGGCGAGGACTGTGCCCAGCGAGAGGCGCCCCGAGCCTAACCTGCGCCTCTGAGAATCTGCCGAGTCGTATCACTTTGGACAGGTTCCTCTGACGAACGCCATTGAGATCGCCATTGTGTTCGGCTTGCTGGGCATTTCGCCTACATTGCTCCAAGATAGTGCTGTGAATAGTCCTTCTGCTCGCTCGCTCTCCCTCTCTCTCGCTTCCTCTCTTCCTCTCTCTCTCTCTCTCTCTGTGCTCTGTGGAAGCATCGCCCCTTCTCTTTTCCATTGACATGCTCTTCCAAAGCTCCCGCAGGTTACGAAGACGACAACAGGTCAGCACCAGCTTATGATGGCTCGGTGGATCTGTTGTCCCCGGCAGTGCAGGCGTCGCTGAAGTAGAAGGGTCTCCCGTGGTCGTCACTGAGTGAAAACGGAGGCCCACATGCTGCGAACCTGCGCGGGCCCGAGCTTCCTTCCCCCCTTATCGTTTTTGCCCCACCTCTTGCTAGACGCCACCGAAGATCTAGGCTGCGGTGGCGTCTAGCTGTAGTAGCAACGGGCGACGCTTTTGACCCCTCCCAGGCACCGAGGCCCGAGCCGACGCAGGGCTCCTGGTGAAGAGCGAGCCGCGGTCTGAGCGGTCTTAGCTCTCAGGGAACCTTTCCGGGTGCCAGTGCCTGTGCTTCTTCGCTGCGTTCTCGCCAGGCTCAGCTGCTGGATCGAGAGCCTCTTGGAGCAGGGCTTTTCTTTAGGAAACCTCCCACTCAGAAACCTTCAAGATGAGCCTCCAGTAGCAGGGCCCGCCCCCCGTCGCCCTCTAGGTATAGGCCTGGGTAGGTCCCTCGTTATTTTCCCTTCTCTGAGGCTTCGCCGAGTTCATGCCTCTGGTCGGAGGCCGCCCGACCTTTCGCCCCGTGCCTTTCGCCCCTCTTTCTCTGCGCGCCTGCCTACGGCGAGGAGCCTTCCCCGTGAACGACTCCGACATGGTCCGGGAAGCCTTCCAGGACTCCGCGTAAATATGAGAAAGCCTCGGGGAAAGAACACACGGGCGGGAAGGAACGCGGACGTAGAGGCCTAAAGGATGCGTTGTGAATTTCTCGTCTCGGCTTCTTGTCGAGAATTACAGGGTTTCAGGCTTATTTCTCGTCTATCCTATGTGCCGACGGAAAATCAGCGTTTTCCGTCCAGCCAGGGCAGAAGAAGAGGTGAATTGGAACACATTCTGTTGACCTTTCAGGTCGCATCCATGCAGAATCCCACTGCGCATAAGCAGTAGCAGGGCAGAGATGAGAAGAGAAGAGACGAGAGCGAAGAGAGGTGGAAGAAGGTCATGTTAGAAGATGCTCGATAGATCCAGATCAGATGAGCTCCAGGCCTTCATGCACCAGAACGTGGCCAGTTTAAATAGCTTCCTGGCGGAGAGCTCTTTGGTCCCTTGGCTCGTACTTTCTACTCTTTTTCGGGCTGGGACCGCTAAGGTTACCAGAAGGATGTCCGGACAGCTGGCGAGGACTTCGCCGCTGGGTGGCCAGAGTCCGGTCACGCAGATGTGGTGACAAAGTCGACCGCCCAGGCAGGCCGTGTGATGTTCTCCAGGCTCCGCATGAAGGCGGGCGAAGACAGCGGCTGCTGCGGCTTGGACGTTTTGAGGTCCTGTTCTGTTTGCTTGTTCTGCAGGTGAACATGGCGGTGAATGCTGCAAAGGAGCAGAAGGATGTGGTCCGGCAGCGCTGGCAGGCGCCGCGGTCAGGGAGCTCCTTCTCAAGATGTCCAGCAGCACTTGTCTCGAGGACTTCGTAGCGTCCTTGAACCAGAGGGCCCCGCCAGAAGCTGGACGGGCGCTGAATCATCGGGCTGGGCGTAGAAAGACCTCCTTCCTCGTGTCCAACGCACACTCTGCAAGGACAAGCCATGATGGTGTCCTGGGTGTGGACCAGTATGGCTCTTGAGGAGTCTGTCTTTTCCAGCACAATCCTGGCCTTCTCACTTTCCTTATCCACTTCGATGGTGGCCGTGGCCCTCTTCACCCGGGACATACTGCTGGCCTTCTACGTGTGCTTGAACATTTTGCTGGTGGTCTCGGTCCTCTCGGGCTTCCTCCTGAGCCTTGGATGCAGAAATGCTGCAGTCCGTTAAGCAACGCCGGCGCTTTCTGGGAGGAACGTCCTGGACTACGACTTCGGCGTGGTCGAAGCGATCGGCGCAACGATCTTCGTGGGCCTCAGTGTTGACTATTGCCTCCATCTAGCACACGGACCCCCACAACCTCTGTGCCGCCCGAGAGAGAGACAGCTGAGATCAGCTGAGGGGTAGATGCACAAGTGTCGAAGACTGCATACTCCTGATGCGCGAGGATACCACACGGCCAGTGGCCGGCAGGCCAAGGTACGGGTGCACCATGCGCAGCGCGGCGGCAAACGGGGGGGGGCACTCTGTGAACATGGTGCTGATCGGTTGCAGTATGTTTTGTGCTTATACTGAGCCGTCCAGGCTCGTAATGCTGACGCCGACCATACTGGGAGGCTCAAAGCCCTGGATGCTGTGTCTCTCACTGTAATCGAGTTACGAAGTTTCTGGCAAAGGCGCCCTGACCACGATTGCCGGCTGCGCGTTCCTACTTCCATGCCGCATCTTGCTTTTCAGAAGCTTGCCAGAAATGGTCTCGTATCGTCCCGCTCAAGAGCGGGATGCTGCTGGTGCTGCTGCTGATGATGATGATCCTGTGTCGTCATCGTCGTCATCACGTCTAGATCATTAGAGGCTTCTTTCGTGATCTGGCTGTGCCTTGGGTCAAGATTCTGAGTCTTGAGTCCCAGCCGAGAATCAGCATGACGTCGTCCTTGCTTGTGTTCATGACAAGTTCATGATAGGACGTCGCTCCTCGATGTGTCCATGATATTCACGATGTCGGAACACGACAAAAAGCGATCAACGCCAAGGGGCGCATGGCCACAACCGCTACTGCTGCTGCCACTGCTACTGCTAGTCTTTATCGTGGCAAGGCTTCTGTCATCTTGTGCTTGGAAATCCTTTCGATGTCCATAATCAATCCGGAGCAGTACTCCTTTCTGTACAGCTTGGAAAGGAAAGCTTGGTTGGACCTTGATGCTGAATGCAATCATCGCCATCACGTACACCTTCACGTTCCTTGCGCCACTGCTGATGATAGTAACCCGGCCCGTTCAGACAGAGCGTGGACAGGAAGGCGTTGCTGAATGTGCTACCATGACATACAGTTGCAAATTGCATGAGCTGAAAGACGAGAATGACGATGCTGAACCTACTCTCGTAGGTTTCGGAGCCTAAGCCTTGAACCGCCAAGCTTATTGGAAGCGAGGGGAAAGAGGAGGTGTAAGAAAGACTGCCAAACCTCAACCTTAAACCCCTGCAGAGAGTACAAGTAGGCTCTTGTCTTCCCTCTCCACTCCGACATCGAAAGGGCCACGAGGTGAGGGATACAAAAATCCGCTCCTCCCGGATCGGAGCACCTCTCGCCTAAGGCCGGCCCGGTCAAGAGGAGTCCAGGTGCCGTGCGGGCAGGCAGAGGTTTTGTGATTTTCCTGCCTTTCTGTGTTTTTTCGGGGTGGGGGTTTCGCGGAAATGAAGTTTCTAGGGGTTGAAAGGCCGAATCTTAATAACAAGCACTCCACGACAAAGCCTCTCTCTCTCTCTCTCCGTTATGTCGAATGACTGTTGCAAGAGATGAGTCTAGCCGGTAAGAGGATCCTCCAGTCACGCACGATGATTCGACAGGGACCATGGCAGTTTGTGTTTGATTCAAGGCCCGATGTCCAATTGTTAGCCTAAGAGGTGAAATCACATAGATAAGCATCTACGTGAAGATGATTGACTAGGCCATGCGATGGTGGCGAAGAAAAGTTTGCTACCGTCGTGCCATCAAGACTTCATCCACCTTACAGCCCAAGAGCTTCAGGATCCTAGTGAGAGTAGACGCTCAGGGTTGGTGCAACGAGGCATCTGTTGTGTGCTGATCTCACCTGGCTCGAGGTGTTGTTTTAGGGTTCGGGGTTTTAGGGTTCAGGGTTCTATGTGCCATGGTAGAGTTACACAGATCAGGAGTGGCAGTAGAAGTAGCCGCCCGCAGCCGTAGCGGCAGCAGAGTAGCAGCAGCATCTGGAAGTCGCACGTAGGCTTTCAGCCAAGTCTCCTAAGCCAAACTAGGATTGCAGGATTCACGGCTGATTCGAAGAGTGTAGCGCGGCATCCCAACATTAGAGGGAACCAAGGATCCAGACTTTTCTGGGAAGCATCTGAGCCGGCATGAACTCGAGACTCGGATGTCCTCCACATTCGAAGGCATGCCCACAACACTCGTGGATGCAAGAAGCCCTGGACCGAGATACCTAGACAACGAGGGGCGAGAGGCGGAAGTCTTTTCATGAGAGGTCTTGAAGAAGGGAATCTCAGGGTGCAGGCTTGGGACAGCAAAGCTAGCCATAAGTGGCAGACATGCAGCTGTCTATGTTGGATCACCGTATCAAAATCAGTTGCAGTAGTGGTCACTGCATGCACAAGTACAAGTAGCGACACCGCAGTTGTAGAAGTTCGGAATATTGTGGGAACAGTGACAGTGAGCTATAGGAAGTACGTGGCAAAGTGTCAAGAAATAGTACGGAGTTGCAGGAGGACAAAGAGGCTTAGCAGCAACAGCATGAAACATGTAACCTGGCACAGACGCTGTTGGCCCTTGCAGGATACGCCGACGGCGACAGCCCCACCGACTCCTTTGCAGCAGTCACAAGCCGCTTTGCAGTTGCCCCGGACGCTCCTGGAAGGTCCCAAGAAGGGGGGGTCTTCGGGTTCCCAGTCGTCTCTGAGGTGCAGAGGGAGGTGGTCCCAGAATCCACTTGCATCGCAGCTTGGTTGAAAAAAGCAAAAAGCCAAGCAGTTGCGAAAAGAGAGCCTAGCGAGCCTAGCGGGCGTGTCTGCCGAGGGCAAAGCAGAGAGGAGCCGAGGGCCTTGGAAGGGCCTTGGGCCCTTGGGCCTTGGGCCTTGGAAGGAGGGCATTTCTTAAGTTGAAATCGCGGAGGACGCCGGAGGAGGGCCCGGCGGGCAACTTGCGGAAGTCGGCCGAGTCGGCCTCGTCCTCGCTGCATTCTCAGATTTGTGGGTCCTTCGCGGCTCAAGCTCAAGAAGGCTCTTGCGGCTCTCTTATCCTCTTGGAGGCCTGTCCAGGGCCAGGTGCAGGTTCCCATCCAGCCGTCGCCCCAGCAAAACCCAGCGACTCCTGCGACAACCCCGCGCCGCCTGGAGGATAGGACGCTCGGCGTGGTCTTCGAGGGTCCTGGACAAGGAGGGGGGATGGACAGACCTTTCACGGTCCTGGATCTGCGGAGTGTGCCTGGCATCTTGTGACAACATGCCAGGAGTAGCGCTGCTTGGCCATCAGATGCTGAGGCAGCCCAAGTCTGGAACATGATAGAGGATAGGCCCATTGGCAGAACAGAGCAAACGTGACCCAGTGAGGCATGGTCCGCTGACACTTTTCAAGCTCATCCCAAGATATGCGACAGTAAACATAGGGAGCTGCAGTATGCGGCTGTGATAATGGACCACCGGCGCATGCCAAAGGCAGCGCCTTGAGCATGTCAGAATGAAAAAACAAGGTAGGACACTGCCGACCCATCGCAACTCGTGATCAGCCTGCTTCGCGGACCAGAGTGTGCTGCATCTCGCCATCTTGGTAGAGACGAGTGGCTCTCTCGGAGTTGGGAAGGCATTTCCAGGTATGTCATGAGCCTGGCAACTTCCAAAACCCACCTGCAACGGGACCCCGGTGCAGAACCCTTGGAACCGCTGGAGATCCCCCATAAAGCCCTATTGGTGTCGCCAACGGCGTTCTTGTCTTTTGGGGGGTGTCCTCTCCAGATGGACTCCCCTGGGTTGCGTCCGAATGGAGCAGAAGGCCTGGCCTGGCCTGGCCACTTTCTGCCTGTCTGCTGCCAGTCGGAGAGATCCGGAAAAATCGAGAAATCGAGAGGTCCCCTGTGTGCGCTTCGGCCAGCCGCCGGACCGAAACAAGCCTCAGCCGCGTTTTCCAGGGGCCGGGGGACCTGCTCCGGAAACATCAATTCCAGGGAGGGGGGGTCCCGCTCCTTCTCTGGGCCCCTTTGTTGCACAGGTCTCGGCCACCTTCGATCCTTCAGCAGCAGTCGTGGCAGACTGCTTAGAGTCGTACAGCTAGCAGCGTAGCGTCGTGCTCTTTTTCTGGGTCGTCTCGCCCACCAAGAGGTCTACACGGACATCGTTAAGAAAGAGAAGGCAGGGAGTCGGACTCTCTTCTTTTGCATCCGATGTTGTCGCCCAGTGATCCGATTCCTGGTCGTGCCCGTCTTTCCTTGAGCGTTGGATGGATGTGTTCGATGGGGTTCGGAGTTCGAGATGGCGCGCCGCGCTTGGCGGGAGCTGCGTGGCGACCTCCTGCAAAGAGTCTGCGGCGCAGGCGGTGCCGGTGGATTTCTGAGGCCTTTGGAGGTGGTCCGCGGCACGGCGGAAGCCTCGCGTCGGCTGCAGAGCGTCGAAGAGCAGCTGAAGTCGGCCTCGGCGACTTTCTGGGAGCGGGTTCAGCTCGCCTCGGTCTTGGATTTGGGTCGCCGGCACCGGGAGGCAGCGGAGCAGCTTTCTCTGGCAGAGGCTGAGCACGGGGCCCAGGTCCCCTCCTCGCAGAAAGCCGCGGCGGCGCTGCTCGGCGCCATGGTTCAACGGCATCTCCGCTGGGAGGAGCAGCGGCACCGCCTGCGGAGTTGTGGGCAGAGGCAGAGACGCTCTGCAGCTTTGGACTTGGAGATTCTGCCGGGCTCCAGCACGCGAGAGGAGCTCCGAAGCTTCCTTGTGCCTGGAATGGAGAGGCCCTTTGTCTTGCGGGGCTTCCAGACACCGCGCTGGGCACCAGAGGACTTGCGAGAAATCTTGGGGCACCGGCGGGTGCCCATCCGGCGCTGTGAGGATGCCTCGGCAAATTGGGCTGCGCCGCTCGGCTCCACAACTTCGACTTTTCTCACTTTCGGAGCGCAGGGCTCTCGACTCTCGATTTTTCGTCGTTCTGGAACGGGAAAGCTAAGACTCATTCGCCTTAGCTGCACATCCCTGTGCACCGGCTCTCCCACGTCTTGCACACGGAGCCGTTTGTGAATCAAGCTCGGCGCTGTGCAGGCTCGAGTTCGTGAGCGCCGTGCCGTTCTCTGACTTCTATGATGCACACGTCCTGCCCTACCTCGCGGAAGGGGTGCTGGCACCGAGGGACAGCCCTCAGCTCTTCGACCATTCGATTTGGCAGCACTGTGAGGACACCCACATCGGGCGCGAGCTGCTGATGCCCAGCCAGGTGAGGAAGTATCTTGAAATCCCTCCCCCTAAACTCCCGCACATTGTTTCGGCAGTTTTTTTTGGGCGGGGAAAGAAGGGAAGCCTGCTGTGACAGGTCTTCCCAAAGGACTTGTACACCTCGGCCTCTGCGGAAGTTCATCCCGTGACGGGCTCGGCGGGGCCCACGCTGTTCCTGGCGGCGCAAGGGACGGGATCCTCGCTTCATGTCGACACGCTGCAGACGCACTTTTGGATGATGCTCTGCCATGGGCAGAAGCGCTGGCGGCTGGTGAGTGCAGAGGATCTCTGCCTCCTTCGTCCGCTCTATTTGACGGACCTGAACCCGGTCTTCCCTAAGGACCTCGACGCCTTCGAGGCGGAGGAGGAGGAGGAGGAGGACTACGCCTTCGTTTCGGTGTCGGAGGTCCTCCTGGAGCCGGGGGATTTCCTCTTCGTGCCGGCGGGATGGCCTCACCAGGCGCCTGGGACTCTTTTGAGATATAAGGTCTTAGTCTTAGTCCCAAAAAGAGATGTTGGGGGGAACCGGGCGCTGGGCAGCTCCTGAGTCAGGTGGAGAACCTGAAGACCTCCGTGGCCGTCTCGGCGAACTTCGTGGATGAGAGCAACCTGGAGCGGGCCTTGGAGGAGGCCGAGATCTTGGGTTTGGTGGAGGAGACGCCCCAGCTGCTCGGCGCCGCCTTAAGGCGGCGTTCGGAGGCCGCCGCGGAGGCGGAGGAGGCGCCGTCGCCTTCGGAGACGCTGCGCGGCTTCAAGGCGAGGCACGGGGAGCCTCGGGCACCTCGGGAGGTCCAGCAGCTCCTGAAGCGAGGCTTCAGTGCCTTCGTCGGCTTCGTCGCAGTCGCCTGCCTGACGTGGGCTTTTCGTCTCCCTGCGACCCCAAGAGAAGAAGCGACAAAAAGAGCTGCAGAGCCGAGCAAACGAGGCTGAGCAAGGTCGCGCGGACGCGGGTCCCCGCGGTGTTGGTTCTTGTGCTTGGGCCGAAGCACAGGAGGTGCTGGCCGAGGGCCTGCTGATGGTGGACCGGGCCTCCAAGGCGAAGGGAAGGGGGGGGGGGGGCGACGCGAAGGGAAGGGGCGCGCCAGCAGCTGACGTCTGACGTCTGACGCGTCCTGCGGTTCTGTCTTTGGTTTTTTAGAGGCGAAGAGGCGGACCCGGAGGGCCCTGGCGGACCCCGTGGCCGGGACGCTCAGCTTAGAAGCCTGAAGCCAAGCTTGGACTCAGAGAGGTGGCCGTGCAGAAGCAGCTTGGGGATCTCTTGCCAGGCGGGGAGTGACGGCCCCTAGGCCTGGTCTTCGAGCCTGAGTGGATCTGAGGCTATGCATCTCTGGGGGACTTCTGCCAGCACTTGGGCTACCTCCGCCATCCGACATCCGGAGGCCGTCCACAGAGAGTCATCTGAGGGAGCTTCTGAGGAAGGACATGTTGATTCAGAGGAACGCAGCTTGCTGATCGCGACATATTGCTGCACACATGTATGCTGTGCAGAGAAGACTCAGGCTTCGTGCCCGACGAAAACGTGAGCTCCCGCCTCAAAGAAAGCAGGAGCTTTAAGGCTCTAAGTCGCTCTCTCTCTCTCTCTCTTCGCTCTTTGGCGCATTTCCTTCTTCGGTCGAAGGTGCACTGTCGGCTCAGACACCGGAGGACTTTTCACCAACGGAGGGCTTGTGTGGGCAATACGGCTTTGTCTTCGGCACTTGCAAGCTCTCCGTCTGACTGGGCTCAAGCCGCTTCGATATGACTTTCCTCAGCGCCGCAGCTGGCAATGGTGCGAGGCGCTGATCGCCTTGGCCTTGGGCCAAGGCCAAAGTGTCGACGCGTCCCTTTGCTGGCCGCGGCCCTCCTCGGGCTCGGCGCTCCATGGGCGACTCAGCTTCAGCCGTCTTAGGGCCAAAGCCCAGACCCAACGCGCGCCTGGCGCGTGCTGCTGTCAACCGTAGCTGCACCGGGAGACTGCCAAAGCTGAGTTTCATTCCCAGCTTCACTGCCCTGAGCCCGCCATGCGAGGCCGATGCTTGGCTCCAGCCGGGCCGCGCGCTGAAAGCGCTGGGGCCGCGCGGCCGCAGACTCTGACGGAGGGTCTAAGTCTAAGACTTTTTGCTGGCAGGAGCGGAGACCCTGAGTCCTGGGAAAGGGCGTTTTTTTTGCCAGGTCCTGGACGAACCGGGCCGTGTCTGCCGTGGGCAGCTTTGTGGTTCGTGAAGCCAACGTCCCTCTGGCCGACCTCTCCGGGGTGGAGCGAGACAGAGCAGGAGGCTCCCGGTTTGGGGTGGAGGTAGCGAAGTCAGCAAGGCTAGCTCTGCACATGCTCTTACAGCGGGTCTCATCATAGCCATGAGCAACAAAAACGCCCGATCAGCAAGTACTTGTAGCACTTAAACAGCACTTTCATAGGACACACCCTCCCCACACATCCTGAGCCCTGCCAAGAGCTCTAAATCCCAAGCAAGCTGGGACAGAAGGAGCGATGAGAGCAACTGCAACATCCGACATGTGAGATTTGCGGGTGGTTGTCACTATCCAGAAGAGGGCCCTCTTGTGAGTCCTTATGACAGGACTGGCCAATGAAAGGGAACCCCAACATGGGAGCCAGACTGAAGCTTCGAGTTCAACGCCTATTTTTTCCCCTTTCCCCTCTCCCCTTTCCTCCCTTGTTCGAAAGAGACGGCCGGAGGGCTCTCGGCCTTGGTTGGAGCCTTGCTGGGGCACTCGGTCTGCGTGGCCTTCCTGATGGAGCACGTGGAGGCGGCGCGGCGGGCCGCTGGGCCTTGAGGTTTAGCCTGTGCCGAGGCAGTTTTTGGGTGTCTGCTAAACGGGGGCCAGGGGTTTTGGGGCCGTTGAGGGAACCCTCCCAATAAGATAAGGCCAATCCCCTCATCTACGAGGGAAACTTGGACCGCTGCAAAGTGCCTTTTGGCTCGCGCCACCCGGCTCGCAGCTTCGGTGAGGCAGAGGGGCAAAAGATGTTTCATCTTCTCGAAGAGCAAGGCCTCAAGCCTCCAAAGCAGAAACCCTTGTGAAACATGCCTGACCTTCAGTGCCCAGGTGAGGCGCCGAGTCGAACCAGTCGTGCTTGTATAGTGTGTTGAGTTTGCACACAGATACCATGTGGTGCAATGACTTCTGCTGTGATAGGCGCCTGGGGCTCAAGCGAACAAGTAAGCTATGCTCCGAATCTCTGCTGAATTCTGTACACTCTGCAATCAGCGCAGCTCCGAGGTGAGCTGCTCCAGGAACGCTTCGGTTGGCTCCGGGCGGCCCTGCAGTTGACCACGGAGGAGGTGGAGGCGCGCGCGCACCGGGAATTCGCTCGCCGAAGAGAAGAGAGTGAGAGAAGAATCGCGAAAAAGCAGTACTGCTACTACTACTACTACT
>CAJNDV010030780.1:2768-18323 GCA_905221635.1 Symbiodinium sp. CCMP2456 | reverse complement strand
GATGATGATGACGATGATGATGACTACTATGGTTATCATGCGTCTTATCATTGTAATTATCAGTATTGTTATTATTAGTATTGCAACATTTATTCCGATTATCACTTTCATTCTCGACTAGAACTTGATATACGACTATGGCTGTTTTTCCTTTCACTGTTACTTTTACTTGTTGCCGTTATTATGAACACGCGAACTGCTACGGCGAGTACTACTGCGACCGAACCACCCTGCCCCTGGAACCGTGTCTCTCTCTCTCTCTCGCCAAAAGCCCCCCCCCCCCCCCACCCCCTCCAAGAAAACAAGATCCCCCAAACTTCAAGCCCAGAGTGCTGTGACGCTGGTTCGACAGCAGAAACCATGATCTTTGCGCTTGGATTTTTGATACCGGTTTGATTTTGTTTTTGTCTGAAAGTTTGAAATCTTGAGTATACTTTTTATCTTGATCCCTGTATTGGTTGGTTGTTTAGGGATTTGATTTGCTTGTTAGCCCCGTTTGTTTTTTGTTGGATCCTTCGGCCATGCCAGGACGGGAATGTGTGCCGAGAGGACCTAGACCAGGAAGTGGAGCTGCTTGGGCAGCTGGAACATGAGAACATCATCCGCCCGGTCCTAATACCTGATGACGGGGCCGCTTTGTTTTGGGGCTTAGCGCTGGCTTGAGGCTTCCACGATGTCTATGAAGACATGCACTTCCTGCCTCTTGGCGAGACTTAGCCTTGCTTCCACAGTGTCTACTCATCTCAGCAAAGAGCAAGCTTCCTCAGCGTTTCCCTTCCGTGTTTGCGCGCGCATGCATCTCTTTTCTCTTCAACAAAGCAATGCATCCTTTCGGGGCTGTCACGTATTTCGGGGGGCATGTCAGAGGGTACATGCTTGACAGCTTTGTCAGTCAGAAGAGTTTTGCTGCAGTTCTTTGGTTTAAAGTCCTCCGAAGGTATATTGTCACAGATCATTGCGCCGGCGGCGAAGTGTTTGCGAAGATCGTTGAGCTGAGGAGGCGAGGGTGCCTTTAGTGCTTGCAACATGTACTAAACGCAGATTTCTCGGACATGTAAGAATGCGCTGCTCTGGGAGGTTTACTGAAGAGAACGCAGCTTTCATGGGCAAGCAGATGCTGGCCGCCATCGCATACCTACATGACAAGCGCCCCAAGCAGCAAGGACAAGGGGTCAAGTAGGGTGGAATAAATTATCAGGGCATCACCCCGCCCGAAATCGAAGCTTTCATCCACTGAAGGGTTCGTTTCAACTCTGGTGCTGGTAAGGCGCATCGTCCACCGGGATGTGAAAGCTGAGAATTTTCTCCTGGCAGAGCCGACCATCCACTCGAAAGCCACGCCCCCGGAAGCCCAAGTCTTGGGCTAGTGTAGGGTTCATCATCATCGTCATCATCATCACCACCATCACCACCACCATCATCATCATCGTCGTCATCGTCATCATCATCATCATCATCATCATCGTCATCGTCATCGTGATGGTGATCATCACGTTGATCATCAGCGCCGCAAGCCCGAAGTAATGGCAGCACTGGTAGAGATAGTGTTGATGCAATCTCTAGGTTGCAATAGAGATGTTCATCATGCTGATGCTGGTGGTGATGACGATGATGATGCGTGACACTCATATCAGAGTATAAATGGCCCAGGCCAGGGACTCGAAGGAACATGTCTTGGTCAGCTGAGAGCAGAGATGATTTGGGAGCAAATGCCTGAGATCAAGATGATCGACTTCGGATTGGCAACCAGAATTGAAGAAGGACAGCGCCTCGACATGCAAGAAGGTAAGGGTCTCCGGAAAGCTTTTCGTAACACATCGCGGCATGGTCCGAAAAGGGATCGGTCACATGTTCTGAGAGTCGCAACAGAAACAGTGATTGCCTCAGCAAGACAGGAGTCTTGACAGTAATTGTGGCTGGCAAGGGCAGCACCACCATCAAGATTGAGCATGGGTACTGGCAGCAGCAGCAGCAGCAGCAGCAGCAGCAGAATCTGCACCGGAAACACAGCAGAGCAACAACACTGGCAATAACAAAGGAACTAGCACTTGATGACATGTGAAATTATCTCACGTATAGCTTTGGGCTTTCGAGATGTGGCCGACCATGGCGAATCTCTAAACGCAAGAGCGTAAAGAAACGAGGGCAGAGCGAGAGAGAGAGAGAGAGAGAGAGCTAGCTGTTCTCTTTCAAAGCAAAGCGAGATCGTCTGCAGGTTCCTGACCGAGCTCTGTGGGTCTCCTCACTACGCAGCCTTGTCGGCATCAAGTATCGGAAGGAGGAAGGCAACAGGCGATGAGACCAAGAGCCTGTGCAGGTCGCGCCGGAACTGATCGGGCAGAGGCGCCGCCAGAGCAACGGACAAACCGCGAGACTTCTGATGCAAGACGTATGCGCGAGTTCCCAACAGCGCCGTGAAAGAGGGACGACGGCCTTGAAGTGCATGAAAAAATCCGGCAGGTACACGGAGCTCGTCGACGTCTGGGCTTTCGGTGTCCTGATGTATCTGCTGATGTACGGCCGCCCACCGAGTTGGAGACTCCTTCAGAGTTCTCTCCTTTTCTGACGGCGCGCATGGCCGCCCCCTGCCTGGAGCCTCTGAGGAGCCTACCCTTACGATGGCAAGGATCCCAAAGACATCATGATCAAGGCCGGGCCAGACGTGCCCAAAAAGAGCTTCCGCTTCCAGCTTCTGCCGGGCCGTGGAGGTCCTGACAAAGAAAATCCCCTGGCAGAAGCGAGCGGTGCTGAGCAACACGTGCCTGGACTGCTTGACTACCGCGTTCCTCGGCCGCCGCTGGAGCAGAAAGGCTAGCGGCCAGAAGGAGCAGCCGGGGTTTCTGCTGTTGACATACTGACGAACGAACTAACCACCCACCCACCTACTTAGTCACTGTGCTTGCTACAATTGGTATAGTATGTCTCCGGCTGTGACTACGGCTCGTGACTATGACCGTGAAATTATGTTCACTTTGGCTATATATAGCCATTATTATTGCTCGAGGTTGCAGCACGACGTCACGAAGCGCCTCAGTGCCAAGGAGGTGCGGGGAGTTGTTGGCCACCTTGGCTACGCTTGATTTTCGTGTAGATATCCTACAGAGGGCGCACCTTCTTGGTGTGCATAGAGCTGGCTTGAGGCGTCGAAGACCTAACGGACCTAAAGGACCTGAGCCTAAAATTGTCGAGGTCTCCCAGCACGCCTGGTTCGACGGCTCGTCAGAAGGCAATTCGATTCCCAGCGAGGTCCTCCGAAGTGCTCACAGGACCGGCCTAAGCCAAGACTCCTGGGCTCCGGGCTCCTGGAGAGCTTTCGCTTTGTGAGCTCCAGGAAGGTCACCGCTTCGAGGAGGACGGCGGATCCCTCTGTCGAGCAGCCAGGGACTCGGCCGCTGAATTGTTCAAGGGAGCAGTTGAAAGACGTCGAAAGTTCCGAGCTCTCTCTCTCTCTCTCTCTCTCTCTCTCTCTCTCTCTCTCTGAGGCAGCGCAACGAGAAGTTGCAGAAGTTGGAGGAAGACTGGAAGCAGGGCCTCCTCCCTGCGAACATCCGCCGCTCGAGTTGCGTTTAGACTCTTTCGACCCGACTTTTCGGCTCCTGTTCTATCTGCGCTGTCGTCTCAGGCCCGGTACATCGGTCGCAAGCTCGGACGGATTCGGGGCGGCGCCGCTCTCCCTCGGCTCATCTCGGCTCCAGGCCGGAAGTGCTGCGGCGCAAGAACCGCTTGCGGACGGCGCCCTCCGTCGGAATGAAGGCCTCGGGACTCGGGGCCGCTGCCAGGACCTCTCCTCTGTCGCTTTCAGGACTCCCCTGCGATAGCCCTGGCCCACCATCTGGATCTCTGCAGAGACCTGTCGCCGCCTCACTTTTAAAGCATCTCGCAGCGGACGCAGCGCAATCCGACAATCCGACAATCCGACAATCCGACTCCGGGCCTGCACTCAGGCTTTCCCAAGCCGACGCCAAGGCCGAAGCTCCCTGAAACTTGCATATTATGAAACTCTCAATCCTCTTTGGGGAGGGCCTCAAGCAGGGGGCAACGCAGTTTTGCAACGCTTCCCAGGGCTTCCTTGAGAGCCAGAACGATTCCGCTTCCATTGATCTCGGATGTCCAGGCGGGAAAGGGCTTCGGGCAAGTCGGGACAAGCTGAGCAGCTGTAGGCTTTGCAGTTCTAAGGGCTCTAGGGGTGAGGAGGCTTTCGAAGTCATCGAAGTCATTCCAACTCCAATGCCAGCGACCTCTTGAAGATTGCAGCAGCTTTCAGAGACATTCGACTCTTTTCGCATCGCAGTCCCAAGTGGCCGAGTCTTCCAAAGCTTCGCGTGCTGCCAGGAGCAGAAGACCTGATTGATGCCGACTTCACGACCCTCACGCCACGCCTTCCTCCAGGCACGACAGCGTCACGCCGTGTCCTTTCCGCACGCAACCGACGGTTTCAAGGATTTGGTGTTCTGCCTCTGCAGGAATGATCAGGAGCTCCCAGAGCTTCCCAGACCGGGAGCGCCGTTTGCTTCGCCCAGATTTTCTTTCAGTCGGGCCCTTGTCTGTGCGAGGACATGATTGGCTCCCGAGTTCGGGCTGCCTCGGAGGTCTTGGACTAGAGCTCCCCTTGGGGAGTCTGCTTTGACCTGACCTGGCGGCCCTAGCGCCCTGGCGGATGTGAATGGCCTTGCACCTTAAGGCGGTGCAAGGCGAGAGGAAGCCGGAGCTGATTGCAGCTGCCGGGTACAGAAATCATTCTCCAAAGCACCAGATCCAGATCTTTTCTGCCAAGAAAAGTAATAGCTATTTCTTTCCTTGAATCTATGCCCGTCCCATCTCGCACGCAGTTTCATGAGCTTGTATAACTCTTTCAGCATGACAATGCCAGCATCTTGCGTTGAGGTGTGCGGATTGCGGGCAGGGTTTCCCGGGTTCCGAGCGAAGCCGTCCCGAAGACACGGGGTTCCCGACTCGACCCGAATTCTTCTCTGCCTTTGTTTCTCTGGATTCTTGCCAAACAGAAAAACCGAGCTCTTCTAGCGCAATCAGACGATTGATAGAGGAAACATAGGTGGCTTTTCCTTCGTATGGCCGATGGAGCGAGAAGCCAGCATTTCGCGCAATTGTTAGGGCCTTGTCTCGGCATGAAAAGCGCTTCCCTTAAAGGGTAGGCCTGGCCATTATGTACGAAGTCTGGTCGACGGTTCGCCTAGGCGAACTTCGCAGTGAAGCCTGGGAGTGTTTAAGCTTCGAGCGAGGTGTTCCAAGGCACCTGCATGAAAAAGGGGGCGGGGGCTCTGCTACCCGCGCTGTGCTGGGGAGAGACTTACTGAGCTTGGCGGCCTCAGGAGTCGAGTTGCCTGGAAGTGAGGGTAGGATAAAACAGACAATTTCCTGGCCACCACGACCCGTAAACACGGGGACGTCCCTGGCCATCTAGGCCAACCGCATTGGCCAAAGCCAATGCGCTGTTGGAGCGTGCAACCGTGTAGTTGGCCTCGCTGCTTCAATCGCGGAGAGTGGCCGCTCGAGTGAAGGGAGACGATCCGATCGAGACACTGTGTCACTGCCGCCCCGGTGCGCCCGGAACCCCTGGCGATGGCGTGCTCTGTTGGCTCTGTGGCTCACAGCTTCGCCACATGGTGGGCCTTGAGCTTTGGCTTTGGAAGGCGCGTTGCCAGTCTCTCTTCCAGCTTTTGCTCTGCCTCTCGATCGCAGGGCCATGGTCTACCGTGAACGCGACGAAGAGGTTTCCGGGTCTGCGCTTTGATGGCGCTCCGGTGAACCGGGGTTGGCGTGCCAGGAGGAGGACTACGGTCCTCCGCACCCGGAAGATGGCGGTTACGACGTGGCCTGGCCCGCTGTCCCGCACCCGGCTCGCAATGCCCCGCAGACCAAGCACACGTTTCCCTGGGACCAAGGGCCCTGATGAGCATGAGGAATTCTCTGCAGCAGTTGCCGAGACTGTCAATGACAAAGGGCCGCCTTCTTACGTGGAGAGCGCCAGATCTCGATGGCCCCTGAAAAAGTGCGAGTTATCCGAGGTACTGCGTCATCAGCATGGAGCTCGCCGACGAGTCTGCCTGGCCTGAGCTCTCTCGAAGCTCTAATTATCTCTAATTATCTCTAATTGTGCCCTCTCCATATATTCCACGTTTGCCTTCTGAAAAAGCTTCAGAACTTCGGCTCTCTTAAAAAGGCCCGAGAAGAGCCCGGACCGGAGCCACCTCCCTTTATGCCAGGGCCGTGAAGGAGATCGAAGGCAGCGTGGGGCCGATGGAGTGGGGCATTTTTCCGGCGGCCACTCGGCGGCCGGGCCGGGGTGGTACACAGGGAGGATCTGGAACTTTTGGGGCTTTCGGCTTCGCCGCCGGGGTTCCGGCTCGATAGGTTAGGGCCTCGTCCGGATACCGAGGAAACCGAGGAGGAGTATTTGGGCGTGGAGGTGAGCGACTGCAAGGTGGCCTGGCTCCAGTACGTCGGCTATCAGGCGCAGCAACCAGAGCCCGCGCTGCGTTTCTTCGTTGCAAAACATGATATGAAATGATCATTACGCGAATTATCTGAGAAAATCCAACAAGTAATGGTCAATGCGCAGATATAGCAAGACTTAATCCTCACCCATATGGTCCAGTTTGTATAGTTGCCCGGCTCCAACGCACGTGCTGTTGGCTCAAGCTAAAGCACGTGTGAATTGCTGAAGAATCCGTGGAACATGTTTTGACGTATATGTGTGTACACATATATACATATATGTATATATATATACACACACACACACGTAAGTACATACACATATGTACACATCCATCCATCCATCCATCCGTATATTCATGTGTATACACATATGTATACACATATGTAGACAATGTATGTATGTTGTGTTCCCGAAATGGTTCTGTCGCTGGTCAGGCGAGCAAAGGCTCCGGGCTCCGGATGTACGACATCGAGGAGATGGGGCCGAACATGCAGATGGATCGGCTGGCCTGGGGCCGAGAGCCCTGAGCCTTTAAGGCTGAAGGCATTCCACAAGACACGAAGCCTATCCAAACCTGAAGCCTTCTCCACCGAAATCATGAACCGCAAGTCGACCACAGCATGGAGCAAAAAGAGAAACTGCATACTTTCAACCCCCCCCCTTTCTTTACCTCCGGCACCCTTTTCGTTCCCTTGGCTTGTCGCGATCTCGTGTGGTGGCACGATCCCACTTCGGTCGCAATATCGATGCACACATATCTGCATCTGATCCCATATCTGAATCTCCCGCTCACCTCTGTATCCCCCCGCGATCAACCTAAAACCTAATCCCTAAACCTTAAGCCCTAAACTCCACAATGTGGATTCTGGATGAAGGATGCTCCATGAGACGGAAGAAGGCCTTCAACAAAAAAACCCTAAACTCCTGTTCAGCATCTTCTTAGCTCCGCATCTTGAGGCGCCTCTGGAGCTCTGCGACCGAGCGCTGACGAACGTGGCGGCGCTGATGTGGAGCGGGCCTCGGAAGGGCCCGGTTAGTAGAACCCGGGGAGTGTTCGGGATTTTGGGACATCGCATGAAGATATCATATGCTATGGTATTATGAGACTTGATATCTGGGGAGTGTTCGCTTTCTGTGGCCGCAGGAAGATATTAGACACTTATGGACTATGCTAGACAGGGATACTCTACTAGACTGTACCAGACTAGACTTGACTATACTGATACTGTGCTCTGTTGTAGTAGACTATACTCGATTCGATAAACAATTCAGGTGCTCATCGAGGTTTGCGACGTAACAGGTCGGCATAACGAGGATGATGCCATTGTCGACCGAAGGGTGCCTATCTTCTGACACTCCCGCCTAGAGATGCTAGACGCTTTTGAAATGTTCACGAAGAGCTTGAAGAGAACAGGCAGGAAGAGGAATTCCTGCCTGTTGGTTCTCCCTCCCCTCGATCTGTCGACCAGGCTTGACGGGGAAGTCAAACATGTTCACTGGGCTTGGGGGCTTTTTTCCGAAGCAAGGCAAGGCTTCAGAATTTGTCCCGAGGCCTTACACGCCGGAGTATGAGGATGACAAGGCTTTCGCAGTTTTCCAGCGCACCAGTGGATTGGCCGGGAGCCCGGCTTCGTTCGCAAGGCAGCAACAAATTACCCGTTCACTACAGAATTTGTGACAAGGCTTTTGCTGAACAGTAATGACTCAGACATTGTTCGCAGCATGCTTGCTGGATGTAGGCAGCAATGGGGTGCTGGCTTGGGCATGGCGGGGCCGGCACCAACACTCGTCGTCGCCGGCGTCGTCGTAGACATAGACAAAGTCGTGGAACCGTGGAAGTAGCTGCAATGAGATCGTGGCTTGAATTCAAACAGGGTGATGACAGTAAGCGTGACGAGATGTGACGGCAGTAGACGTGGCACTGCTGAACACGGGTTGATGTAGAAACTAGTACAAACAGGTGCCAGAGATCAGTGCCAGATCCTGCTGTTGTGGTGGTCGTTCAACTCGTGGCCGCAATGGACGATAAACTGGTTCTGGGAACTCGGTGTATTTACCCCCGTAGTCGGATTTTACGACAGAAGGCAGTGTAGAAGGGGTCTTATATGTTGGCAACAGCCAACAGGTCACATCTGTCGCCTGCTTCTTGTCTGCGACGTGCACCGCTTAGGTGAGATCCTCAATTAATCCCGGAGACGAAGGCGGCCTCCGCTTGAAAGTCACCTCCAGCGAAGGGTCGCCTTAGAGCTGTCCAGGGAAGCCTCGGAACCCGAGATGGGTAAGATCACGCTAAGAACCCGCTCAGAACCCCCCCGGAGCCCGCTCAGACTCCGATCTCCCGAGAGGTGTTCGGAGCCGGACCTTCGGTCAGGCAGCGAAGGGCGGATGAATCCTGCGACTTCGGATCTTCGCGTTTGGAGCTCGAGATATCTGGGACCTTAGGATTTCCAAGACTCACTCGGAGCTTAGTCTCACAATTAGAGGTTTCTGGGTCAATTGGATGCTTGTCTGATTGGAGATGTGTCGGAGCGGGATCCACACGTATCCCGGGCTGTTTTCATATCATCCCCCGCACGTGACGTGCATACATAGACATAGATATGACTTATATTCCGTATATATATATATATATATACACATACATATACATATATGTATACATATATATATATATATATAGAGGCTACCCTTCTCCCAAGCTACTTCGAAGATTCTTTCCCTGTTGACCTCATCCGAAGCCGCGTAATGGTCCCGAGACCCCTCCTCACAATCCCTCTAACTTTCGCCATGCAACAAGCCATCCAAACACGCAAAGAACCCCTCCGAATACAAATAACAAACAACCATTGTTGGTGTTGCCTCTAACCCCTTTACCCGTAACTACTAAGCATGCCAAACATTGCCTACTCCGAACACCAATACTCATGCTAACTGTTGTCATACCCCTTGCGCTACTAATCGTAGGTTTCGCCTATAGTATCCTTCGAAGCACAAATAGTCTTGCTTGTAACCCCTCCAACACAAATACCAAGACAAACAATCATGCGAAGTATTCCCTATACCCCTCGTACTAGTAGTCCTGCTATGTGTCCGTGCTACGGCCATCATCACAATCTGTATGATCATCGTCATTTGTCTGACAGAACCTTCTCACAATCTGTATCATCATCGTTGTTTCCCTACCGTAATGGGTATTGCCTAGAACGCACAGCATGCAAACAGCTAAATGAGCATATTAAGCATTGCCAGAAAGCCGTTTACAATCATTCAAACACCAGAAATCGTGCTTATTGCCTGTAATCCTTCCACAATTATGCGAAAGCATCGGCATGGATTACTAGCACCTTAACGTAGCGTTACGTATTCTATGGTGTCTGGCAAAACCCTCTTCAATAAGCGGAACAGCTTTTCGTATCACCTCTATCATATGAACCTATACCACTCCCTTCAAAGATTATTGTTTTCGCGCTTATCCAAGGCATTTAAGCAACGCCACCACAATACAGCATTAAAGCAAAACCGAACATCCTTGTCTATGACACCACTCATTACGATTGCACTAGATCCGGTATCGTGTTGAAGAGCACATTCTCTTAGAGTTTTCGTTTTCTGAAAATATAATTTCAATGTACTCGCATCCATCAAATACATACGAAGAATCCCAGAATGTAGCCCAATTATTGACCACAACACTTAGATATTGCAGGAAATAGTTTCGGTTTTTATCAGCTTCAGTGAGTGATCGATGAGCGTCATTTTGGGTTGCAATGAAAAAGCCAGTAGACATATTACATGTTCGCTACAGAGCAGTAGTCTCTCTGGGTATAATACTTCACACAAGCTGCATATTCCAAATAGCTAAATGCAGTGTGATGGTAGCATTTTCATCATCATATCGCACTTGTTGGTGTGTTGTGTGTGATACGTAAAGCATATGTTATACATGCAACTTAGAACGTGCGATTCCTAGAACGTGCGATCCCTAGAAAGTGTGATGAATTGTATCTGTTGTACAGCTATATAGCATTCATTGGCCCGTGAGTGTATGCACGCAGCATGTTTGTACAAGGCGCTCATCTGTACGCTTGTACAGGACGAGCAGAGTGAGCTCGACATGCACATCGGCTTCGTAGATGGCAAGCGCACCTGGCGGGATTGTAAGGGGACCCCTCAGCTGCGAAGAAACAGATCATCGGCCAAAGGGCGCCGAACTACGTGGGGGTGCAGCCATGTGTTGAGGGCGCCGCACTCTGCGTTCGAGATCCAGTTAATTGCGCTCGCTTGATGTGTTTCATTAGCTGCCGGACATGTAACCCAGGGTACTCGTAGTACTCGTGGCCTGGCATCACGACGAGATGCCTCAGGGCTTCTCATCTCGGGCCCCCACTACCAGCACTGGAACAGATTCGCGATTTCTTTGGTACTGCAAGGGAATGCATCGTGGCATGGCACGGTAAACCTTTGATGCACGACATGGGGTTCCCATGTCGGTGAAGATCCATCGTGGAATGTCAGGCGTCTGGCGATGATTTTTCTCATCGACAACGCCTGGGACCCAGTATTTTTCGTGGCGCCCCGAAAAGCGCAAAAAAACCAGACTGTGCCGAGGACGGTGGTGAGCTGGAGCTGTTCCCAAATCCCACGGGCTACGACTACAATGAGGCCCTTGAGGGCCCCAAGGGCGGCTTTGGGGGAGAGGGTCCGAGGGCTGCTGAAGAGCAGCTGAAGCTGAGCTGCTGGCTCTTTTCGAGGTGACGCTTCCGCTCTCCAAGAACAAGCTCATCGTCTTTCGTTGTGATGCCCTGGGCTTGAACTACAGCTACCGCCCCAAAGGCCTTTTGCCACTTTGCCCTGTTGCCCTTGAGCCCCGGTCTAGTCGCGACTAGAGATCTCGGGGAGGCAAGCACATGGCGCTGCAGTCTTGGGTGCTGGACGTGCCTTCCGAGTGGAAGGACAAGGAGGAGGCGGGGGCGAAACATCCGCCGGAATCCTGGACTTCACCTTCGCCTCTGCCTCTGTTGGGAGGCCTTGCGAATCCTAGATGGCCCAGAGGAGCCAGAAGGCAGACGTAACAACGTCATGGGGGCCGCTCGGATATTCTTTCATGGGAATTTCATGGGGGGTAGTGGGCACATGCATGGTATGGCCGTACCAGGGGTAATGTGAGGGTGACGGTTCTGGTTCTCTTGTTGCTATTCTGGTCGTGGCTCTGACTCTCGGTTGTTGTGCATCACAGTGAACAAACCACTACTTCCAGTGCCGCTACCGCAGCGACGAGGAGGACTGGCACTCCTACCAGTTTCTACTTCGAGGCTTTGGTCCTGTGGTCCTGCTTCGATTCGACCCCGAGGTTTGCACCCGATATCCGGGTCTCGGCTTCGAGGTGCAGGCAGGAGAACATCGATTTTCGTGTCTTCGTCTTGGTGTTTTTCAGTGTGAGACACGGAGCGTTGCTCTGTTCCAGGCGTACTGGAACATGTTGGCCGCCGGCACGGACACGGAGGCTCGGAGACATGTGACATTCAGAAACGTATCAAGGCCCTTATAGCTATTCGGAACCTAAACATCCCAAGAATCCCGTGATTTCCAGCAACACGCAGGTCAAAATACCCGTCCAGCGCTGGGACACGGACATCTACTATAGGCGCCGCGGGCCCGCCAAAGCCGTAGCTGCCGTTGCAGGAACAGGGAGTTAGCCCTTTTGCCAGGGCGGAGCACACGATCGGCTTCTCAATGACCTGCCATGGAGCGAATCTTCAACAGGCGCGGGGGTGGGCCGGGGGCGCGCGAGTTTGTTTTCGGGACGGGCTTCGGCTTGGAGACTGGGAATTTGGCCCCGGCTTGCAGTCGGAAATCGAGATGTTCGACAACCAGTTCTTCGGCATCGACAAGAGGGAGGCCTCCTTATTTTTGAGAGGATGCTTCGAAGGCTTCCTCGGGCTTCCTGCGGCACGAATCGTCATCCGACAGGCGATAGAGATGGCCCCTTACATGCGAGTCATGTTGGAGGCCTTGGGTCTGAAGTGTCCCGTCATCGCATCTATTAAAGGTTTCCTTTTGCTGACTTTGGAGGTGGGCTATGAGGCCCTACACAATGCCGGGCACCGGCGAAGCGAGCTGAAGAACTGGAAGTGCGGCGTCTTCTGCGGGGATTCCGGCCCGATCCTCAGAAACACTCTGTCTTCCGGTTGTGTTTTTCAGTTCGTCTCTCGGAGGCTCCGACTGGGATGGCATTCACTACACGATGGGCAAAGACCTGGACATCAAGCTGGCGGGCAGGCAAAGCATGATCCTCTCGGGTCTTTTTACAGCCAATTCCTGATAGAACGTCCCGAATCCCTGCCCACATTGACCACATGTACTGGATGTAGAAACTCCAAAGCCTGAGAGGCCAAGCTTTGGGTTTCCGGAATTCCAAAAGTGCAATCGGGGAATTTCTTAGCAGTTCCCAAAACATATCCCCAAACCATCTTCGCTCTTGCTCTCTTTCTTGCTCTTTCTTTCGTGCATGCTCAGGGATCCCTGTCAGATGCCTGTAATTTTTTTTTTTTTGTGCTTTTTTGCTGTTTGAACTTGGATTTTTGGGGAATTCGAGGTTGCTTGAATACTCGTATGGTGTGATTTTCTTGCGCTGGGTTCTTGGAATCTACGTCTTGTGTAATTGTGTGAGGAATCTTTGCTTGGGGAGCGCATGAGCAGTACAAAAAGGAAATCTAGTCTTGCTGAGGGACAGGACCGGACATATGATGTGAGCATTTTCTGTAAAGACACTCAGCGGATGTACGCTTGAAGGAGTAGCCATAGTATTTGGGTAATGGCTGCAGGTGGGTCGACGGGAGCTAGGCTTGATTTAGTGTTTCCGAAGACTTCATAAGAAACAGGATCTAACCTTTAGTATTAGCGTAAAATGTAGAAATCACTCATGGACCATTGAGCTATGCGCAGTGATTATAGTATCTATATTTGAGTATTTGCCCGATACTTATCTTGACTAGCAGTTTCAGATTCGACTCGCTAGCTTTCATCATGATGTTTGTCCGAGAAGAGTTTATTAACTAATTACCAGATTGGACACCTCATGAATGTGTACCAGTACCCAACACTAAAGGATTGTGAGAATTAGCGAAAAGTAGCATGTTTTTGAACAGTTCATGATTGAATACTGTTCAGTTCATATTCAGCCAATTGGCGCTTGACTAATATTGGCTATGCAGTACATGCATGTAACGCATTGGTTCTTATTAAAAAATGCATCCTGCGCATGTTTCAATTTATCATCTTTTTCTCCAAACATATGTCATATGATTGGTTCCTGTTTGTTCGCGGCTATTTGACATGTAAACCGTGGTTTAACACACATCTGATTAGGATCCAAAACTGATCAGTGTGCAGTTGATAACAGTGTGGTATACGTAAAGACTTTCTGGTTGCCAAATGTCAGGCATACATGTGAACAGTTCTTCATCACAGTTATACTAAGTACACATGTGTGTACACCCAATTGGTTTCGGTTAAGTACAAACCCAGTCTTTCTTGAGGATGAAGGCGATCCAACAACGACGACATGTTCGTAGATGCTGGATCATCACGGATTAAATGCACAGTTGAGCTTTCCGTATGTGGACACCACGCAAACGAATCCTGCTGACGCAGTTCGTTGAATTTTGGAAGTGATCTACTAGGAGCAGCAATAGTAGAGAACGGAGGATCTTAGAAGTGATTTGTACATGACGTAGATAGCAGTTGCCATCCCGTAGTTTTGAGTGAGCACCTATGAAACAGTTATAAAGTATTCCCTACATGCTACTAGCTGCTTCATTACTGTCTTGTGGTTAAGTACATTATTTAAGTTTTACATAACTAAGTACGTATGAGTGAGTACTCCTCCAATGAAATTTTCAACCATAACTGCGAACTTCACGAAGAAATATGAAGAAGTCGCATGGACAGCGTAAATGTCAAAGACTATCTCCGCCAGCATCATCTAGTTGCCTAGCAACATGGAGTAAACATCCAATTAGCACTGACAATAATTGCTGTCAAACTTTCGTGTCTTCAGTAAAAAATCTGAAAGCATCTCACTATTAAGCAAGTGTTGATGTAAAGTACGAAGGAGACACGGTTAAACAAGACTTTACTAACACTACATAACATTATATAAATGATAGGCAGTTATTCGTTGGGGATGCTAAGCTAGAACCTGTTACATACTTGGCAACATGTTTCTGTATACAGCAATCTTGTCTCCACGAGAGAATTAGGAACGCGTCGATGATATTATAGTTTCTGACATGGTGCCTTTATGTGTAAACACTCGCAGGAGAGCATATTCGTTCAACAAAAGCAGCATGATAGCACATAAAATGATAGTAGCTGCGAAACTGGGAATAGTTTTTTTACATACTGCAGTATGACCAACGTGCAGGTTGTGGAGCAAAATACCGAATACACACCAAGTATCTTGGCGCTTTTGTTAGAAACCTCTTGAGCCTAACCCGAAAACCCTAAACCCCAAACCCTAAAGAGTGCGGCTCACTGCCTCTTAGCTACGATGATCAGCTTGTTGACCTAAGCCCCTTGGTTCTGCCAACGTGCCATTCCTGCCGACCTTAGGCGAGGAGGAAAGGAACCCGGGAAAAACACAAACGCACACTAAACCCCGAATGCTAAGAGCCACAAACCTTCAAACCCTAAGCCCTAAGCCCTAAAGCCCCAAAGGCCCTAAAGCCCTAACTTGGTTAGAGAAGTCCTGTCAGGGAGCGCTCTGCAGCTGCGAATCGGCTCTCGCACGTCTTCGGGCTTACGGGCCCGACCTCCACCGCCGAAACGGCCTGCCGGGACCCCGAATTCGAGAGTTTCTCGGTTTTAGGGGTGAGGGTTCGGAGATTCAGAGTTTTAGGGTTTCAGAGTTTAGGGTTTTAAAAGTTTCAGGGGTTTGGGTTTAGGGGTTTAGGGTTTCGGCTCAGTAAACAGGCCGGCCTATTATAGGGTTGCCTAAACCACCGTTTGGCCCTCAACCCTAAAGCCTTGGCCGAAGTCTATGAAATCCCTGGACCCATGAACCCCAATGTTTACCCTAAACCTTAAACCCTAAA
>CAJNDV010030779.1:136167-155862 GCA_905221635.1 Symbiodinium sp. CCMP2456 | reverse complement strand
CGGACCCGTGCCGGAGCCGCATGAGGTCCTCGCCGATGCGCGTTGGGACTAGCCCGAGCCTTGTGGCCGCGGCCTACCGTTGGTCGCGCCTGCTCCGCCCTAGCCGTACCTAAGCCGTAGCTGCTGACGCGGACCGCTCTCGGCAGACGCAAAAAGGGGCGTGAAAAAAAAAAAAAAAATTGCGAGTGTCGAAGAAGCTATGTGGGCTGCAAGCTTGATGTTTCAAAACAGTCGCGGAAGGCCATGTGTTGGTTTGGGAGGTCCGCAGACAACTGTTCGGTGTTTCCAAAAGCTTTCCTGCACTCCAGTCGTTGTGAAGCCCGATGTTCGTTCCGCCGTGATCCTGTTATCTTCGAGGCATGCGATGCTGGTGATTTGTCGGGATGCATGATGGATGTTGAAGCTGGAGCAGTGGAGTTTAGGTTTTTGAACGAAGGTTGGATTGTCGTTGCCTTGTATTTTGCCGAAAGCATGACAACCGTGTTTCTCCGCAGGGGGCACTTGGGGGAGGAATCATCCCGACCTGTGACATAGGAGTGGGACGCCACTCCGACGTACTTGCACAAATTTGCCATCCAAATGTTGTGGCAAAGGCCAGTCAAACCATTCCGGGCAGGTTCCCTTCAAATTGTGTCATCACACGTCATTCGAACCTCTTGATGCCAACCTGGGTCGATGTGTGGGTGAGGCCAGGACGTTTCAGCGGGAGGGTAGGTTGTGCTGGGGACGATTGAACGTTGTGAAGCGTCATTGCCGCCATGATTGGTTCAAGTTGCAGTCCACGTAGCGGTCGCTTGTATATAGATTCGGCGGCTGCGGAATGTGTTGGCCTAAGTTCAAGTTATCGGATAGCCATGACAAGTCGGTCAACGATGGCTTGTTTAGCCAGTTTTTGGACACTTTGGAAACTTGAACGGTTGTATGACTGGTTGATACTGTTGTATGCTGTGATGGGGTGTCGTCACGCCGCGCTTGTCACGGTGGCGTGTCTCTTTGTGCTTCGCTGTTGAGCTGCATTGGGTCCTTCTTGCAAGGGCAGGGGCGCCACTGCTGGTAGAAGTGTTGCGTGGCTTGCGATGCAGACTGATTGTGCGTGGCTTGGCATGAATGCATTTGTGCAGGATGGCCACCCCTGAAACGCAATGCGAATTGATCGTTTGAGGGCATGGCTTTGGCCGTAGCCTCAGCTCATGCTGTATAAGGAATGGCGGTCAGAAGCAACCTTGCACCTTAAGCCTCAGGTGCTGAAGGCTAGTGTTGCACCTTCGAGTCATGCTGGAGATGGACCGCGACCCAGGAGCTCTAGCCCCGGCGCTCTGGAAGATAATGCCATAGCGCGCAGTTTCTGCTGCGGGCCGTGGGTGTTTAGATCAAGTTTAAATTGAAACCAAATCTAGACACTTTCTGCTTCCGGGCTGGCACACCAAGGTCAGGGTCGGCCTGCCACCAGCCCGGCAGCCCCGGCAGCGGCGGTTTGTAGCCGCCGCCTCGGAAAAGTAGAAGGTCCTCCCGCAGCCACTTCCCAGTCCAGGCTCCTCGAAGACGGAGTTCACTTTGGTGAACACGCCGGGTCCCGGGTGCTGTTACGCCTTTGCCTGCTGCCCTGCACTGCACAAGACCCAGGCCACGTGAAGTTGTCATTCGCTCCAGATGCCTGCACGAGACTTAGGGTGCACGCCATGGTTGGACAAGTGGAAATTCCATTATTCCATTTGTGTGTGGTTCGGCTCGGTTCTATGCTTGTTTTGCAAGGATGCAACGTGGTTCTGCGGGCCCTCGTCGAGTGGTCCTCCCCCGTGAGCTGGTTCCTGCACGGGGCTAGGGCTGCATGTGCCGGTTTGGTGCATCCTGTTTGCCATGTGAGCCGTGAGGTCGGCAGCCGTGTGGAGCACGACAATAGTGGCCAGGTACTGAGGACCCAAGACAAGACCTGCTCAACATCGTTGGGCGGATTACATATTAATTCATATTAATCTACTCGCATTTCCTTGCTTCATGCTTGCTGCAAGGCGAAGCTTGCACAAGCAAGTCAAGGCCAGTGCTGCAAAATGCAGCGGCCAGGCTATTTCGCCTAGCCGCTCCGAGGTGTGTCAGAGCGACTCTTTTTGTGGGCGGTGGTTTGTGCAATCCTTGGCTCAGCCCATATCACAGAATTTTGCGCATTTTGTTATTGCACTTAGGCAGACGGTGCCCGTGGAGCTGGTGTCTGCCTTGGCTTACCGCAGGGTTGGATCGAGTTGGCCGTGGAGCAAAGGTCTCAGCCCAACGTGTCGCAAAGCGACAAGTTACCGGTCGAGCTGGCGCGGGCCTTTTCGAAACGTAGTTGGATATCTCCTTTGGCGAGCTCAGCTGACTGGGAAGCGGACCCATCGCTGATGCTTACGGTTTAGGTGCTGGCCCCCCTATCGCTGACAAGGATAGCCTGCCAGAGCGCTTTGCTTCCATGTTCCGCGGTCGCATGAAGGACGCTCTACGTCACGATGTGCCTCCTCTGACACCTGAACTCCGTGGAGCATTGGGCTCATAAGGGCTTGGCGGACGTTCAGCTCCTGGCTTATCTAGCCACTAGTGTCCAAGGATCTCAAGCAGAAGTTGGACAGCTTGGTTTCAGTCTGCCGGACCGACTTCAAGGCATGGAACAGAAGCACACACAGAGCACAGCTTTGTCATTTTGCGTGGGTGCGAAAGGCACATCCGCGCAGTGTGCGCTTCTTTCTTAGGGAGCTCTGGGAGGTGTGCCAGCTGCGCGGTTCTCGGAGTTCTCGGAAGTCCCGCGAACGTGAGCAGCTTCATTCTTCAGGCTGAAAGTTCCTTGTCTTCCTCGGCCTTACAGGTGGGCGTGGCTGAAGTCGGCTGGCACGATCCGACTTCCTGTGTGAGTGGCGTCATCTCGTCGTGATGTTCGCAGGAAAAGCCTTGCCGGCCCGCTACAACAATTTGTGGAGTGCCAAGAACTCCAGAACATGGGTCCTTAAGGCATATAGGTTCAACATCTTTTCGTGCGTCTGTGGGTGGGGGGCAGCGGAAGAAGTGAGTCGTGACAGTTTCGATGATGCACGGGACACGTGTCCAGCACAGACATCTGATGGATTGGTGTGGACTTCCGCAGGCATTTGGTGTTGGTCTGCTGTCGGCAGTGTGCTGAGATGACGTAGACAAGAGCCATGGCTCACAGCATTGGCCACATCCTCGCCGATTTTCAGGGCTTCGAATACGGAACAGATTATTTGACGCTGTCAAAAGGCGAGCTTGTCAGCCTGTGCCCCTCTCCCAGCGCTGAAGGTTGGAGCTTCGGAATTCAGGTGAAAGACGGACGCAGCGGATGGTTCCCATCTCAGTTCTGGGCACCCGGGCCATGTGGCACTTCCGATCTCAGCGGGGCTTCTTCAGAAAACATCTATGACAAGGCCTTCCTGGTGTCAGTGCGACATTTAGTTGGCAGTGGTCTACAGGATGATGTCCCATCCACCATGAGCGAAGCCAAGATCAAAACCCTGGTCTCGCGACAGCAGAAGAAGCAGCAACCGGATTGTCTCAAATCCATGGTCTTGCTGGTTGAGGCAGCAGGTGGAAGTGTGCGGCTCGGAAACTTGGCGGCGGCCTGCATTGCTCTTTCAATCATGACAGGCACGCATAAACAGGTGTACCAGGATGTGCTGAACCTGGTTCAACGATCCCCTGAGTTTTTCGAGCCAGTGGAAACGGCTTCGCAGAAAAGCTTGCGTCAAGTCCTAATCTGCTTGGCTGGTTCGGCGATTGTGTCGGCTCCTGATTGTGTTCCGGAACTTATGGAGTTTGATGTTGGGGGCAGCCAATCAGATGCAGCTCCTGCGATAGCAGACATGCAGATGCCAAGCTTTTCTCTGCGTGCGCGAGGGCCAAGCTAGCCGTGCCCAGAGGAAGAATTTTCTCAGACTCATCGAATCAATGTTTCCTGTTTCACCCTGCGAATATTCGCAGCACCGAAAGTCAAGGAAGGTGCTCGCGCAGTTCCAGCACAACGATGTCATGAGTTTGCGTTAAGAAGGTGACAGTTGCCTCCATTTTGATATTTGTATGCCGCGGCCTGCTCTGAAGGTCATGAACATTCCTAACTGGCTTCCGGCCGATTTAGCTCCTTCCAGCGCCGAGCTGCTGATGGCTCAGGTGCTGTTGAACAGAAGAATGTGCATTGCCTGGTTCCCAAGGTCGGAGGATTCTTTTATCACGCTGACAGCGAGATGCTCAAGCTTCTAGGGAAAGAGGGAAGAGGCTGTTAAAGACAGTAATGCCTGACTAGGAAAAGCTGCATTAAGAGGTCATGCTAGCGCTGGACTCCATCCCCTGGGAGTTCAAGTTCAACCAGAGACGTGATGGCAATCCATGTGAGTTTTACGTGATGCCGCAGTTTCTGTGGTCTTCTGTCGCTTGCCGTCAGTTTCTCTTTCGTTTGCCACCCCCTCGAGCAGTGCCAAAGCGTGAAATGTAGTCTTGCTTCGCGATGCTCTGGAAGTGTCTGCTAGGGTCCACCGCGAATACGTGCTTTGTTGGGCTACAGTACAGGCAGGTTGTGTGGCACTTCGTCATCCTTGCTAGCCTCACGCTGTCCAGCAGGATGAATGAACGGATGCAGGATGAATGTATGGATTGCTTGGGATGATGACCTCGCAGCTCTAAAAGATTTCGGGATGCTCGCTCTGTCGGTTTTATGCCAGAGCTAGGTGGGGCAGAGTGCACCGGGCGGGCTTTGGAAATGCACACGGCTTCAAGTTTTAAACGGCTTGTGACTTATAACTTATACTACCCTGTATAAAAGTGCGGTAGAGTGTGACCTCTGAACCAAAAATGCATACCTACTTTCCGACTCGCGTACTGCCGTACTGAAGCTTGCTTGGCGGGCTGGGTTTTTGTGCGGTCGGTTTAAAATTGAAGAAGCAACCACCAACTCAAGAAATCCTAGCCAACTCATGGACCCAGTGGCTGACGAAGCGCGCAAGGAAAAATTTTGGGATGGGCTCTAAACGGTACATGATAACTTACCGCGACCATCCGTCATACTGTACATGGGCGGCCCGGCGGCCTTAACGCCAGGATCCACCCGGAAGATTTAGACGAATTTTCCACGCACATTGGTAAAGCAGTCTTTCTTAGCGATACTCCCACCGAAGGCAAACTCACCACGAACTATTTCAAGCTTTTGGACTTTATGGTACAAGCGACCCCTTTCCAAGATCGTTTCATATAGGGAGATCTCCTCCTCACCGGAGGCCACTCCTACCCAGCCTAGTAATTCTGACTTTGCCTGCCTTGACCATGTCATTGCTCCGCTCACTGCACTATCGATTTATGTCACTTTGACCGCTTCTTAAAGCCGGCCAAGAAGCCCCCTCCCAGAATCACTCCGCCCCGTACCAAGGATGATCAGCTGGCATTCCAGCAAGCTTTTGCACAGACTTTTTCCAACCTTACAGGGCAGCCACAAATACACTGGGCATAGAACCTCTACCAGAAGCCATCAACGCGTTCACTGACGGCGCGTGTCCAAATCGATTCCAGGTTAAAGTTGGAAACCCAGCCGGCTGGGGGTTCACTATTCAGCACCATTATTCCTGGACAGACGCATGGAGCCCAGTGGGCCAAAATCTCTCTGTTCCTATTCCCGGATCCAATAGCGCGGCGGAGCTCCAGGCACTCCTGGAGGTACCAGGCTACCTGGCCAGACACAAACGCCACCACAGCATCACCCGGATTAATGTATATACTGACTCCCAGTTGGCCTATGATTTTTTACATGGGCTCTCCCTCCCTAAGAATCATCTGCACATACTTACTCAGATTCGCACCTTGATTGATCACTTACTCCCTCAGATTCGGATAGCACTCCTCAAAATAAAGTGCCATTCTGGCCAAGAAGGAAACGAACGCGTCGACAATTTAGCCAAAAGAGCGGTACACAACGCTACCAACATAGGACGACACGCCTACCCGCCCCGTTTCCCTTTGAGCGATACCATCACCATAAGTGCTCCCTCCAACTTCGAGTCCCTAACCCTGGAAGAACAGGCCACTCTACTCCATACTGCTGCCAGGGGGTTGCCCGAGCCACTGCACCGCGCAGCTCCGCAACAGGAAGATCCTGACACTACACCGCGATCGAGAAAAGGGGTGTCAGTCGACTTCGTTGGGTCAGGCCTACTACTTGTACAAGCTCTCGATGTTGGGCGGAGGACAAGTTCACCTACAAGACTGAGCTTGGCCGACCGTGACAACATTGCTAACTTCCTTGGATCTGGGCACCCACCGGGGGGTGTGAACACATGGTTGTTTCTGACATCGGTAGCGACCGAAAGGAAATGGCCTTTGAAGGCCTGGTAGAATGGACCTGGCGCGCGGCTACAGGGAGCTGTCGGTAAAAGTCGCCGAAGCGCAGCCGAGAGGGGAGCCTTACCGCAGCTTAGCCTTTCTAAGTTGAAAGGCAGACCAGTCCCGTTTACGGCCCGACTCGGTCGCAAATCTTGGCTTTCGTTCAATCCGTGACACACACATCCGCGACATTTTTGTGGCCAGAAGCGGACCCAACTAGCTGTTACTAGCAATGAGCTACAGCCAGGATCCGCTTTGACGTGTGCCGCGTCCGCTCAAAAGCAGCGGCTGGCTCCCGTTTATTTTGCCACATACTGTACTAGTTCCGTGCACACATTGCATCCGGAGTTGCCTTGTTAATAGCCCTGCAACAGAAGGACATCAAAATAGGGGGACTTCCCTAAAAACTGGGAAAGAAAGAGACAAACAATGAAAATGTCCCTGCTCCTTACAGGCTTCCGGAAAGGACACCATGAAAGAGAGAGAACGCGCAAGATAGAATGCTTTCGACACCCGACTGGGGAAAGACGTGCAATGTCTTTCTGAGAAGCATCGCTCCCTTGGAACATGTCGGGTGCCCGAGAGGGTCAGGACCCCCGCAGGGTCCCCCCGCCTTACACCGATTGGGACAAATTGCCTTGTACGTCTACTGACTGGTGTCGCTTCTGCTGACTTTGAGTTCATCGCCCCAGCCAGCTTGTTCACGTCTCCTCTCGCGTCGGTCTTCACGGCATGCTTCTTGGCGATCGATCCTCGCTCCAGCTGGAGGAATTGCGCCCCACGTGCGCTGCTCGGCGCCTCTGCGCCTTTGTTGGCGAGCGGGCTTCTTCCCCTTTCCAACCCGCAGCTTCTCTCTAGGTCACCTGGGCGGTGTGGTTTTTTGGTGGGCTTGGTTTCTCCGCGTGCGGTGGCCCGTTGCGTCACAATGCGGCTGTCCTGGTCCCAGTAGGTTTCTTCGATCGCCGACCTCTTTTGCCAGTCATCGATTCGAACCTCCCCCCACTCTGTTTTTTGCACGCGCCAGGAGGTTGTAGATTCTGGCAGGGTCCCTTTCGACATGGTTGAGCTTCTCGATCATTTTGGAGCGGTGGTGTTGTAGGATTAGGAGGGTGAGCAGTTCGTAGCAGTTTCTGCTCTGGTCTCTGTGACACCTTTCTTTCGGAAACTCTTCGCACTCCAGAGACTATCGTCCGGTGATGCTGTCGAAGCTCGAAGCTCATCCTTCAGTTTTACCATAGATCTACAGAGCTGCGAGGGTATGTGCAAGGCAAGGACTCCTTGAGCGGTGGTCTGCAAGTCTCAGGCTTGTTTGGGGGTGTCTCCCCTCTGGTTGTTCTGGGCTGGGTGCCGGTTTGCTCTTCTTGCTTCGTCTTCTTATTCAGGCTCTGCTGCTTCTTGTTGCGTTCATGTGGTGCATATGGTGGGTCCTTGCGCACATGCCCGTCGTGGGTCCTTGCTCGCTTGTTCTCTGCGCGTTGGGAAGTGGGCGGCTTGTGGAGCTTTGCGGGGCGTGTTGGGGCATCAGGTGAGCGAAGTACATTGCGCAGTCACGTAGTATGACCGTCGCCTACTGGCTTACTGGCGGGAAACCGATGTGCCGCGATCCGGGAGATGTGGCTGGAACGGGGCCACACAGCCAAACAGCTTGATCCAAAATGGCTTGAGTCAGGGTGCCCTATTCAGAGAGCAGCTTGTCAACTCCTGGAGTTGAACAAAGCCGACCCAGAAAGACGCGTTCATGTGTGGGGTGGAGCTTCTGGGTAGATGTATCATCAACACGAATGGCAACATGCACCCTTTGAAAGGCAGTGGTTGTCACGGGACTTGTGCATAAGACCGTGGTGATCCTAAGGGTCAACATGGAGCTTTGGGACGGAGTGAGTGCACAGGTGAGGACCAGCCTTAGCTGCATGTGTTGGCCATCCGAGGACGACATATCGCCTCTGCAACTGTCGGACGACTTTCGGATCACATCGTGATGGCCTGAGACATTCGCAGTCATAAGATACTGCATAACTAAGGGGTAGGCCACCGATGGCGCGGTTAGCTTTCAGGACGTCCTCGTCCGTTGCTTTCTGATGCTGCGACTTTTCGTACTTTGCTTAGCAAGAACCTTGCACAGAAGGCCTTGCATGTTCAGGTTGCTTGCTGCCCACTGGCAGGCTGAGGCTCCAGTTCCGCACAGTTCCACTGCAATGTGCTGCTCTCGAGTTTAGCTGATGTGTCAGGCCGTCTGAGTTCGCCATGCCTTCGGGCCGCTCTCTGTGCGGATGCTGAGTATGCGACTACATGTTTAACTGCATCCCTTCACCTGCACATGAGGTCGCGGTCTGGTGCCAGACAAAGACGCGTCTCTCACTCCACCCCCAATGACCAGTTTCAAGGCACAGCACAGCTTACATTTTCGCAAGAAGGGAAAAGCACTGTAGGCGATGTTTCGTCTGCTGAGCAGCCCTCAGTTTGGCCATGAGACGTCATGGATGTGTGTCTCGGGTACAAACTGTTTTTATGCGTCTTGCCGAGGCGGGATACTCGCGCATGGACCTTCTGCAGAAGCAGGACCATTCGCGGTTTGTCACACAGGGGCAAAGTACATAGTCTGCCCGGCACAGTCAATCAGCCTTTTCTTGTGCCGTTGCACGTGCCTGATTGGCCCAGCTTGCAGACAGTCCTCCGACAGCTGAAGCCAGCAGACCCCACAAAAGCAAAAAGGGATATCACGTTCAAAACAGACTCCAAAGAGCTATCGACGTGTCAGCACTATTCCAGCACTCTTGCTGTAGCTCTGTGCTGTTGCCACGTATGGGCCTGAGTGGTTTTGCCTCTGCAGCTCAGTTGCCTGAAGCCACAGCTCGCCTACGAGGTTTTTCAGTCCAAGTCGCATGGCGGAGGCCTTACGCCTCTCCGAAGCTGCTGCTATTGCGATTGGATGCAGCGGTTCGCAGAAGACTCCATCTGTCACCAAGGGGGCCGACACTGTTATCCTCAACTCCCCGGGTTTGGTGGAGACATTGAACTGGCACGTGTCGACGGTGCGCCTCGTTCTTTGCTGCCGGTGCGGCTCACCAATACAATCACTTGCGCTTAGGTCTACGATGAGCGCGTGGGAACAGCTTTCAACTTCATATACGATGCGACGGCCTTAATGATATTCGGGATTTCCGACATGACCTGTGGAGCCCAGGTGTTGCAGTTCTCGTCGGGGCGAGACAAGTTCTGTGCCCTGATGCAGGGCTACTGCAAATTCGCCAGCGAGGTGACTCTGTCCCTGAGCGTGTGAGTGGGTAGTGCATCCGAGACAAGCCAATGGAAGCCGTTGCAGGTGTTTTCCGAGCCCGACAGCGAGCGGCATTGGATGTACAGGGGCATGGAGGACAAGATCTAGAGAATCTTGAGATATGGATAGATTCCCCTTGTTTTGCCTGTGTCGGAGGACAGTCTCAGTGATGGACGCAAAATTTTCAGATTGTTCAAAGAGTTCAGAGAAGTCTACAAGGCGTGCCAGAGACTGACCCACAAGCCACAAGCCAGCTCTTGGCTGTTGTGCTTGTGCAAGGTTCGTCGCGGGTGGAGTCGATTCTCCCAGGGTGCTCAGGAACATGGAACTTTGTCCGTTCCTGCAGCGTGTGGAGTCCTTGATATGCCGTTGCCCGAGGTTGCTGTAGGGATGTGTACGTGGAAGTTCCAGACAGGAAGGTCGATGGAGACAGCTGGCCGAGTCGTTGTGATTGAGCTACTGTCCTACCAGCAACTACTTTGCGCTGGCCCTGCCCTCTCGACTCCACCCAGGCTTGGCCACACCTGCTCATTCTTCTACTACCTAGGCGCAGTGTACACAGAACCGCTGCCAGTCACAAAGTCTTCAGCAACAGGTGACAACCTTCTCTGGGCTGCCTCGGTTGGTCTCGTGCGCTCGAAAGAAGTTCCACAGATGCAGCGGAGGCTCGCGGGAGTCAGCAATTCCTGGCAAGACTTGAGAGCTGCTTGCTGGTCTCAGGATGTGGAAGGGCTTTCGTGCCTGTGGCTGATTTAGCCTGGAAGTGATCTCTTGTTTCTTTGCTTCTGCCAAATGTATACTTTGTGCTGTCGCCAACTTAGGCAAGAACGGTGCCGTGTTGAGAGCTCTGGGAGGTGTCGCAAGCTTGAAGCCCAGTTCAGGGTAGTGCGGGTAGTGCACTTTCATCGAGTTCTGCTCTCCATGTGCTTGGTTAGAAGTTCTCTTGCGTGATGCTTGAAGTTGGCTTCTTTGCCAGAGCTGAAGCTGCAGATTGATGACCTCTATGGTTCTGAACGCATGTCGAGTCTTGGCACACTTGGGTGCGATGGTGACAAAATTGAGAGATAGATTGCATGCGGCGGGCAAGTTTTCCCCGAATCCTCAGTGAGTTGTTTGATCACACGAAACCCCTGCGGCTGTGGGCGGTGTTGGCCCTATCCAGGGGGGGATCGCTGGAGGTTCAAGAGGAGGGGGGAAAGAGGAAACCTGCGGCCCGGCCCGTACTGTAACGGGCATCGCTTGTGCCCGGCGGCCTGCCAGCTTGCGAAGCTCCACTCTGAAGTTTACGTTGTGTCCGTTCACTGCCCGCACCTCGATCGAGTTGATTTTAGTGCAAACGTACGGAAGCGACTCCGCAAACAGTCGAGGAGCCTTCGCAGCCAACAGACAGCTGTGTTGCATCAAGCTGGCATGCAGTGACACTTGAGAAGAGAATCATAGCACGAAGCTTTGACATTGCAAGAACTTGTAAATTAGCGTCACCGGCTCGCAGCAGGCGCTGCTTGCGTGTGGTGTGCACTGTATGGGCATGGCATGACATAGAGGCGCGCTTCGCAAGGCGCCAGTCGTTGTCGGATGCAGAATGACTAGGGTGATGATAGCGATGCTGAACGTGACTATGAAGATGAGAACTATGACAAGAAGACTTACTGATAGACTATCATGATGATGGTGAAGCTGTTCACGATGATGATAACAATAAACGTGATTATGATGGTGATGATGATGATGGCGATGGTGATTGTTGTGGTAATGATGAGGATGAGTCTGATGCTGGTCGCGATGCGGTGGACACTCTTGGAGTGGTTTGCGATGTTTGGAATGCTCTGTGACATCCACCGTCTAATTCTACTGTACTGGGAGAAAAATAGTAGACACAAGATGAAGGTTTATGAAGGATTAATGGGGCATCGCCTGGCCTGGACAAAACATTTCCTGAAGCTGAGATGGGCTCGCTCTCCGAATCAGTTCTGAGAGATGTTCTCAAAAGTGTGTCGCGGAGCTTGACGGCACGCTTGACAAGTTCAGAGCTGATTTGTGGTGCGCCGTGCTTATGATAAGTGATTTCGTTCTGGTGAGCTACTCTGAGATGTCAAGCGCAAGCGCAACTGGGCGTCCATATGGAGACTGAATTTTGCGATCTGCGAAAGCCTCGGCGAGTGTGCAGATGCGGATGTTAAATGACGGGCTCAAACACGCCCATACCTCAGGTGCCAATTTGCTCCTGCTGCAGAAGGCCTTTCTTAGGCTCGGCCTTCGTCGCCTCTCTACAGCACCCAGTGACAGTTCTCGGTTGTCGATGTGGGTAGTTGCTAGCGTGTTGTTGATTCAGGTGTGGAAGATCCAGATGACCGGGTCTCAGAAGTGACGTGCAGAACCAGAGTACCAGGCATTCCAAAGAGTCGAGTAGAGGGGGACCTGCGGATGCGAGGACGCTCGTCTTTTTCACATGCTGGAGATCCTTGGCATGCTTGCCAGCTACAGAGTCCTCCTCTCGAAATTAAAGATCGCGAAAGCATCCCATGCGAGGCCAGGGCCTGTGCTTGACTGTGTGTGTGTGTGTACACGGACCCGAGGGCTTGAATTTTCTTGTTCTGTCGCCTCTGTCTTGGTTGCTTGTTTTGCATCCCTCTGCCAACCTGCCTAATTAGCTGGTTTCCAGCTGACCTTCGGCTGAGTCCGCCGGGCTTCCAACCGTTCTCTCAAACTGCGCAAGCGGCACCTACCGCCGGTTTGGGCGAGCCATTCTTGACAGCAAACTCTGCAGCCTTGCCGGCCTTGTGCGAGTGTGACAGCCGAAACTCCTCAACTGACTGCTGGACCGATGCAAGCGCGTCGCTTTGTGCTTTTCGGGGCATTGGTGACTTTGTACAATGTCACGAACAGCTTGGACAACAGCAGCGCAAATGTATTCTCAGCTGCAGTACAAAGCACAGCACTTGGTGTGTTGGCTGGACCTCTGCAAACAAACGCACCAGCCATTGTCTAGCAACCGGGACCGGGACCTGTACGAACTAGCTGGGTAATGTCGGCCTAACCTCGATCCGTGGCATGCGGTCACGAAGCAGGCTTTCCTTTGCGCAAGAGTGGTAGAGCCTCGCAAGGCTGGGCCTGCTGTCGATGCTGGCAGCGGCCTGTGGCATCTGGAGCAATTGGCGCAAGGAGAGCGGGAGCGGTTTAAGGGAGAGGCGGAAAACGAGCAGCCGCTGGCAGGTGCGGCGGAAGAACTGCGGCACCAAAACTTGGATGGTGACAAACCTCAAGTCTGAGGCATTGATGGCATGACGTAAGATCTCGGTCACTTGGATGATCTTGGATGCAATCAACTTACCGGTGTGGAAGGTCTGGGACACTGGGTATGTATGCCCTTCTTGACAGGCCTCCTAGCATCTCCATCTTGTGCTTAGGTCTACGGTGTTTATTCTGTACATAGACGGCGGAGTAATGAGTCGCAGCAGTCAGGAGCAGCTGCATCCTGCATCTTCGTAAAATTCGATTTGTCCACCGATAGGCATCCTGCAGGTGACATGCTGAGGGTCAACTAGTCCAAGATCGAATTGTGCAGAGGTGTTGCACGGTCCTTGCATGTCGCGCAAGAGGGCACCAGTGTAAGACTCCGGAGCCAGGGCCCAGAGCGAGTTTTAGAATCACGTGCTTCTGAGAAGCCACGATCCAAAATCAATCGAGTGCTTGGAACGCGGAAAATCTGCGGAGAGCAGAGCGCAACGAAGCACAAGCATTTGCAGGCAGCTTTGCGCTTTGCACAGAAGATCCAGCCAGGAAAGGCATCTGTCCACACGATTGCTGGATGTCTCGGCAGATCCCGACTCAGACCGTGACTCGTTAAACTGCAGCAATGAAGCTTTGGGAATACATCTTTGCTTGCAAAGGCGCTGCGTGTGAGATTCCTGGAGTTTGTGCAGCAGGTCCAACTTTCGCCTCATGCTCCACATGTTTTCAGATGCTGGTAATACATGATTGAGACCGGACTTGGTGTCTTGCAATGCATTTTCTCTGCTTGGAAAAGTTGCAAGTGTACGAGCCATCCGACGCGGGATTCAGATCGGCTGCGCAATGGCAGCGGCACCCGACGTGGGCGAGACCAAGAAGGCGCCTCTCCTCAGTGAGGGGACCGAGTGGGACCCAGAGTTGACGCGGTCTCCTTTCACTGGTGATGGTCGACCGTCAGAACCCGAGAGAATACATATTACCATACATGCCCCAAGCACGAGTGCTGCCAATTTGGCACCCAGCAGCCAGTCGCTGGTAGGGTCGGGTGCCGATGCACCGCCTGGGTCGGATGAGGGACCGCTGACAGGTTTAACGTCTGACGAGGCTGCAGCAAGGCTTAGCCAATTCGGGCGGAACGAGATACCCGAGCATGTTGAGCCTTGGTATGTTATGCTTGGAAAGCAGTTTGTTGGCATGATGCCTTTCATGCTCATCGTTGCTGCAGCGCTTTCTGCCATCACAGAAGACTGGGCCGACTTCGCCGTTATTACGCTCATGTTGGTTGTGAATGCCTTTATTGGTTTCCACGAAGAGTTCAAGGCACGCCAGTCCTTGGACGCACTCAAGGCTCAAATGACGGCTACGGTTCCTGTGAAGCGCGATGGGAACATGATCATCGTTCCTGTTGCGGACCTCGTGCCAGGTGATGTGAATCTTTGCTGTGTTTGGAGGATGTACGGTGTCTGGTGATTGGCATTTCGAAGGGTCGAAGCGCTCACAGCCGTGACTTTTCAGGCCGTAGAGTAGAAACGGTTCCGCAGTTCAAAAAAGTAACACAACCCAGTGAGAAGCCGCAGAGCTTTTCTGATAGCAATACAAGCATCCAAAAGTCGAAAAGATGAGTGCTTTACAATTCCCACTTCACTCGTTTTTGGGCCAGCCACATGCCGCAAAGAGCTCCCAAGAGGTGGGGATACAGAATCTCTTGTCTGTCCGAGGATTTTCCTGCGTGGTGGGAACATCGTCCCTGCCGACTGCGAGTTCTTGGAAGGCGACGAAATGTTGGTGGACACAGCTGCTTTGACCGGTGAGCCCATTCCACGCAAGATTCCTCGTCCGGATCGCGAAGGCGAGCCGACAGGATCAGGTAAGTTGTTGCTGTCAGGCTGCATTGTGAAGCAGGGTGAGGCCCACTGCGAAGTCAGGGAGACAGGGCTGAACACAGAGATAGGGCAAGCTGCCGGCCTTGTGGCAGAAGCCTCTGGTCATCAGCCGGGCATCTTTGAGACCAAGATCATGCAAGTGGTGCATGCTGTTATATTGCTGGCGCTCGTGGATGCCGGTGTGGTGCTTTATGTTGATGTCGCCCACCGGGGAACTCGGTTCTCCAAGGCGCTCCTCAATGTCCTGGCGTTGGTGATCGGTGCTGTGCCCATCGCGCTTCCGCTGGTAATGCAGGTGACAATGGCGATCGGAGCGGCAAGCATGGCTAGCAAGAAAGCAATCGTGACACATCTAACTGCCCTGCAAGAAATCGCATCCATGACGGTTTTGTGCTCCGACAAGACCGGCACCTTGACAACAGCTGATATGAGGGTCCTGCCCCACAGAACATGGACTCGCAATAAGCTGCCAAAAGATGATGCACTGCTCTATGCATGCTTGGCATCCAACCCAGCAAACAAGGAAGATCCGATAGACAAGGCCGTCCTGGGTTCAGGGAGTGAACACTTTGGAGTCGATGAGTCCGAGCGGCTTATGGCGAGGTACAAGAAGACGAAGTTTGTGGGCTTCAACCCCACCGTCAAGCGGACCGTTGTTTATTGCGAGCACGAAGAGAAGGGCAAGCTAAAGATCTCGAAGGGGCTTGTGGACAAAGTTCTGATCACCGGAGAAGATGGAGGAGACTGCTGGGAGTGCGAGGATGCCATGGTTCTTAAGGATGAGTTAAAGGAGGTGGATCTTCGCTTGTCATCTCAAGGGTACAAGACGGTGGGCCTGGCGGTCTCCGAAGGCGAAGGCCCCATGCAATTTGTCGCCATCATCCCTATGCTGGATCCCCCACGGCAAGACACACAAGTTACCATTTTCCGGATCCGATCGGCTGGGATCAATGTCAAGATGATAACCGGCGACCACTTGAACATAGCAGTGGAAACAAGTCGCCTAATCGGTCTAGGGACAGGCATCCTCCCTGCTTCTGACTTGTGGCCGGCATCAGCGACTCGAGATGAGACTATTATGACAGCGGATGGATTTGCACAGGTTCTCCCCAAGGACAAGCGGGAGGTCATATTGGTGCTGCAGAATCGGGGACTCGTTGTCGGCATGACTGGTGACGGAGTTAATGATGCCCCGGCATTAGCTCAAGCTCAGATCGGCATTGCGGTAGATGGTGCGACCGAAGCAGCACGGTCAGCGGCGGACATCATACTTACATCCCCAGGACTTTCCGCCATTTTCGATGCCATCGTCGAGTCGAGGAAGATTTTCGCTCGGTTGAGGTCGTATGTGTTGTACCGCATCGCAGCCACCATCCAAATCGTATTGGTGTTATCGGTACTCATTTATGCATACAATGACACCATGCCTGCGATCTATGTGATTTTGCTTGCCCTGGTGAACGATGTTACCATGCTGCCGGTTGCCAGTGACAATGCCTCCCCGTCGGCACTGCCTGAAATTCCTTCGATGCCATCGATTCTCTTGGCTTCTTTTCTTTATGGTATTCTGGGCACGGCTCAGACGATGGCATTGTATATGTCGGACCTTCTAGAGGGAGATGGCTCTGATGAGTATCGCATGGCAGTGACATACCTTCAGATGTCCATTGCAGTCGAGCTGTTTATCTTCTCGTGCCGGACCCCTGTGTACGTCTTCAACCTCTTTCGGTCGGATGCTTTGCCGTCCATGCTCCTGCTGGTGTGCGTCATGGGTGGCAACATTCTGGTCTCGCTGCTCGCTGGCTTCGGGGACACGTTTAAGATCGTGCACAAAGTAGCCTCTGGGACTACACAAGCCACGCATTGGTATTGCCAGTGCAGGTGTCGTACACCATGTTTTCCGTAGATTCACTCGAATTTGAATTCAGGCTTGGGTCGACATTGGCTGGTTGCCGTCTCAGTCACCACCCTCAATCATGTGAGCTTGTCCATCCGGCTGACTCGTGACACTGCGGCTGCCCTGCCGCGACCCAGGATTTGGTTATACGACTTGCTCGGGTTGTTGGTGATTGACTTCTTGAAGCGCTTCTTCAACATCGTTGGTCTTGAAGCTTGCATGTGCTTGTTCTTAAACCCCAGAACCGCGGATCGTGACCCTTTTCAGATGGAACACGCAGTTATCACTAACCACAGAATTTGCTGCGTGTGATCCCTTTGTCCAAGGACTGGATGTCGGCTGGAGCTGGTGGCGATGTGCTTGGGTATCCGAGCTTGCCCGACGAGTTCCATCACGCGAGCCATCGATCCACTGTGCTGCACCACAGATCTAGCGTCAGGAGCGTTGGGTTGCTTGGTCCATTGGCCGTCATCTTGCAAGGGAGAGCCTGTCCAGGAGCGTCCTGTACCACAGTCGACTCTCCACGATCTCGCAGGCACGGAAGAGAGCCTATCTAGCCGAAGGTGCCGTATGCAGTCCTGTGCCAGGGTGGTGGGCTGGCAGCCGGTACTATGCACGCGAAGCCATCCGGTTCAACTCTGCCTTTCCCGCACAATCTGCGGGCGCAGGCACTTCGGCACCTTCACTCGTTCTAGCCGCGACACTTGGCTCATTTTGGCTGCTGGCCAATGCTTGTGTGTCTCTTGATCCTAAACCCTCACGTGCCAAGGACCTTCACGATGAAACCGAGCTTGAGCAAGTTGTGCTGGTGCTTAGCTGCCTTGGAGTCGATCTAATGTTTAGCAAGGACAGGGGGGCAAACGCCGTGGCAAACAGATGTTCTCCGACCATGTATACCTGTTCATTGAAAGTATCACTTGACAAATCTTCCGTGCACCTTCGCCACGAGCATGTTCCAAGTAGGGGTTGCGATTGGAGATGTCGTGATTGCCAATTGGGCCGCGGCTTCTCTTGGTCGCTCCGCATGGTTAGGAGACGTTCCAACTGTGCCAACAAGAGCACATAATCCAAAACGAGCCAAGCTTGCTGCATGAGAGGTGTGTTTACAGGACTGGGGACATCAAAGTCCTACATGACTGGACAGCCCGATGCAGAGGACCAGGCAGAAAAAGAGCCGATGCAAGTGTGCAAGGAGGCCTTCAAGATCCTTCAGGGAGCCAGCACCTGTGATGGAACAGAACAACGGTCCCTGTCGGGTCTATGCCTTCTCAAGCGCACCGAATTCAGAGCAGGCGTGCTTGGCCAGGTCCCTGTCTTCCTGGAAGACCTCTTGCGCGCGGCTTTGGCTTTGTATGTTCCAAGTGACAGCCAAGCGCAGCAACGCCGTTCGGACACTTCGAATGAGCGTGAGGAAATGCACAGTTGAGAAGCCGGTGGCCGAGCAAATCGCTCACCAACGGTCGGGTCCTGTGCTTGACGCTGGCCATCGTGCTATGGAACCGGCTGCGAGCTGTGTGGAATCAAGCTTAGACTGACTTGCATGATTTGGCCCGGTCTCTCCCGCGTCTCCCCGCGCAATCTTGCCAGTTTCCTGTCGCAGTGGTTCTGCCGAACCCTCTGGCAGAAACACCAAAGTAACTCAAAGTGCCAGAAGTGCTAGAGCTGCTAGATTCTAGATTGGGTTGTCTGCGCCCTCGCCGAACCTCGCCGACATGGCCGACGTCTCCCGTGCAAGCAACCAGGCTCGGAACTCGGAAGCCCAGATCGGCTTCGACAGACGAGACCTGTGAGACCTCAGGATGCTCACGAGCCGAACGGCGTGTCCAGAAAGGTAGAGGAACTGCTTTGCAAGCCTTTCGACGAGGCCCCGTGTCGACATGTACCACGCTTCTGATTCGAAGTGCGACTGATGACGAGAGGCCTTGAAGCATTGCCCCGCACTGGCTGAGTACATTCAGAAGAACAGCAGCAAGGAGGAGTTTCGTCAGCAAAGAATGTGCGAGACAGGGTGATGTCGGAAGAGCAGGATTTGCCAAACTGCTGAACCTTTCACCGTTCTCGTGTGTCTAGACAAAGTTAAAGCAGATCTCCCCCCTGGGCGTCTAACCGCGTCTTAGGCTATTCAGCAGGATAGTGAGCAAGAAGCCCCAAGAACATCGCTCTTGTCAAGCGTATCGGCCTTAAAATGCAAGTTTTGAAAGCTGAGCGACTGAGGACAGCGGGACGCTGGAAAAGGAATTTCGAGAGCACTGGCACCGCGAGGACCAGCAACCGAAGACCGAATGAAATGATGAGCTTCTTCAGCCTAACTACAGCGCGAGACTTAGGCTCCACAAGAGCTTCGGCAAGTGCTTGAGGAGATCGTGGACCCTGAGGCTGTGATAGGCTCTGCCGATCTGTGCGGACATGCTGAGCATCATCGCTGCGTGTCCAGGCAGACGCTGCTAATGTGGCGGAGACCGAGGCATTTCTGCGCAATCGTAGTCCGCTGGTGGAGGCGTGAGGAAGCGCTGTTTGGGGGGCTTTCAGCTGCCGATGAGATCCTCCAGACTGCAGACTTGATGCAGGATCCACTGGCTGAAGGTGCCGAGCAGTCTACAAGTTCAGACAAGCTTGTGGTCAGACAGGCCAGATCTGTTTCTTGGCTGCAAGCTATTCTCTCTAGTGCTTGTCATGGCAGGACATGAATCGGGAACAAGGTGCCGTCCTCAGCTTTGCGTCAGACAGGTTTTTCGTCGGCGGTAGCGTAGTGGTATGTTTGTTTTCCAATTCTGCTTTGGGTGTTTCCAAAATGCAGGTGCGCAGAAAGGTGGGGAGGCATGAAGGAAGAGTAGCCAAAGGAAGGAAGAAGGAAAGAGATAGGAAGGAAGGCCGGAGGACGCAAAAAGGCAGAAACACAGAAGGATACAAATAGAAGACTGAAGGACGGGAACTAATGCAACTTACATGAGCTGCCATCAAATCTGCAGGGCGTGCCAGGCCGTCGAGAAGCGATAACTACCACTCTATTGGTACTAGTCATTCGGCACGCAGGATTATTGACAGTAGTGATGAGCTTGAATCGT
>CAJNDV010030779.1:86469-126743 GCA_905221635.1 Symbiodinium sp. CCMP2456 | reverse complement strand
CCCCCATGCGCGGGAGAGAGAGAGAGAGAGAGAGAGAGAGAGAGAGAGAGAGAGAGAGGGAGAGAGAGAGAGAGAGAGAGGGGGGCACACAGTTCCTTGAACGAGCTGCATGTCTAGGAGGTCCGCAGTGAATGAGCTTCATGTCGTGTGTCAAGTGTCATGTGGCATGTGCGTTTGCAGTGTGCAGTATTGAATGTTTCGGCCAGGGCGTCACAGTGCAGTCTCACACATGTTTCTGCAAAGCATGCAGGAGCGACAGTGCAATGTGTTATAGGGGGGACAGTGTGTTGCAATGTGTGGTAGGGGGGAAGTGTGCGTTTCCGAGCAGTCGCCAAGCCGTTGAGCAGTAATNNACTGCGAGACGGAAAACAGAGCATGCGGCAGCCTTAGCAAGAAGAGGCCGGGGGTTCAATAGACAATAGGGGGGGTCCAGAGTTTACAACCCACGGCCTCAACTCGTAGAGTTAGTGCAAACAGACCAAGAGACCCAGTGCGCGTGCGCGCGCGGGGAGGGCAGGGACCTGCCTTCCTTTGGCTGTGCAGAAGAAGAATATCTTTTTGCGAGAGAGCAGCTGTTGTTGCCCCCTAAAGCCTCTGAACAGGGGCGCGCCTCTCGGCGCGGGGGGTCTAACTCGGGTTCTGGACCCCGCAGTGAAGTGAAGTGAAGCGAGAGAAAGAGAGTGAGAGAGACGTGTGACGGGCCGCTGAGCCTCCCAGACACTTCTGCAACATACCTCATGAACTTGTGTGCCATTTCGTGCAATGGATTTTTGTCAACTAGTAGAAGGCCCCCTTCGCTTTGCAACTCAAGTTGAGCAGGATGTTCCTCCTTTTGATGACCTACTGCGCTCGCAAAGTTCTCTGGCACCCGCACCAGTCGGCGGCGCTAACGCGCGCGGTGTAGGGGGAAACCCCTGCACCACAGCCCGGGCGAAGGAAAGAGAGAGAGAGAGAGTGGGTGTGTGAAGTTTTGGCCTTGCTATGTTTTCGTGTTATGCTCTGTTGCCATGTTGACAGCTCAGCTGAAAGAGACGGGATGGCATGCCCTCCCGGTGCCTGAACCATGCCAACGAAGTGCAATCGCGGCGCATTGTGAACTTATCTTACTGCTTTTCTCGTCTGACTGCGCATCTTTCTTTGGCAAGCCGCTTTTGCCTTTATAGCGCATGCGGATCTCACAACTCGCTCCCCACATGTCGGGGGCGCTAACGCGCGCGGGCGAGGGGGGCTTGCCCCTCTTGTCCCTAGCCCTGGCGAAAGAAAGAAAGAGTGGGTGTGTGTGTTGTGCCAATGCTGCGGTAAAAGAAAGCCGCGAGAAATGAATGAGTGGCAGGATGTTTCCCTTGACTGAGGCATCCCGACTGGGCCCCGACAGGGGGGGCAGGAGGTAACCCAGCTTCTTAAGACTTCCGAAAGAAGAGAAAATTGCCCTTGTCACTCTGCCTTCGAGGCGAGTTCCTGGCGACAGGAAGTGATTACTTGCAGCCAGGAGGAAGCAAGGAAGCAGTTGCAGAGCCTTCGGCAGATGCTTTCTCCGGCATCGGGTTCTGACCTTGTCAACAAGTTCGAGGACAAGCGCACGGGTTTGTGATTGCCCCACGCAGGTCGCTTCGATTTCATGACGATTCCGTCCAGGAGCTGGCAGGTGAGCATTCCGACTGCAAATCTGCCAAGAGAGGCGGGCGCCTCGATCCTTTCGAGAAAGGCATGATGAGCAAAGCCTTCGAAGAGGCGGCTTTTGCTCTTCCAGTTGGCGGAGTATCCGAAGTTTTCTCTACCAAGCAAGGGGAGCACTTGCTATTGCGACTATCTTGAAGTCTGCCGGCAACAGGTGGGTTTATCCAGGGTTTTGGCCACTACATCCAGCTCAAAGAGGTGTCGAGCATGCCGGCTGATGATCCGCTCCACCCTCCCCGAGATTGCGGAAGACTGTTTGAAGCTGACGACGGGACATCTTGTACAAGAAGCGGGCTGCGTGAACATCTTTCAGCACGTAATTACACAGAAAGCAGGGATAGGCAGAGGCAAAATGGCACGACCCATCCAACTGAGCAGCTTGCAAACAGCTTCGTTCGGCTGTGCTCGCGGCAGCCTGGGCAAAAAAGGGCTTTAGCGGAGTGCTTCTCCAGAAGCTTCTTCTTGCGATCTTCGACAAAACAAACCATAGCTGAAACCGACGTACGTCAGATGCTGGCACACAAGCTCACATGCAGAAGGAAGCTTTTCCGAAACTCGCAAAAGACCATGTGCTACAGGCGACGATGACTCTCCAAGCTGCCAAGGATTCTGCACGAGAATGGTTCGCCCGAGGTCTGACACTTCTCGGTACTTTTAAATTGTCTGCCCTGCACCAAGTGCCTAGTGCATGCGGGCAGCAACAAGAGTGGCGAGAGAACCAAGGAGAGGTGGCAACCAGCATGGGCCTGCTGCGAGAGCCAAGCTTTGCAAGCAGCTGGCAGGGATCCAAGAGCACATTTATCTCTAGCAAGGCGGTGTCCAGGTGGTGAAGGGTCGTGAAACAGGAAATGCTTCTCGATTGAGGCAGGGCAGCTCCAGGAGCACGCAGCGTCAGTGTGTGGCAGCGCCACCGCTGCGCACATAGCCAGTGTGCTGGAACGCGGGCGGCCGGAAGAAGAAGGTTCGCGCGATTCTTGACAAGCCCGAGTTGCTGAGTTGATCTTCTTGATTTCTTGAGGTCCAGAAGGCCACTGCTTGCAGACATGCCAGAAAACAGTGGTGAAGCCGGTTCAGGTCCGCTTATTTGCGCGACAATGGCCCGGGAGTTGCGGGGAAGCCGCTATGAAGGGCTGTGTGTTGACTGCAACGGTCGTCGCATTGCACGGTGAAGTTGGCTGCTGGCCGTAGGCAGTCTTTTCCAGGATAACAAGGTACTCCTAGCTAGCAGTTTTCTGTTTTCTTCGAGGTGGATTTCCCGCAAGGGTCCTGCAGGGCACTACTACCTGGGAGATGAGCACGAAGGTGCAAACCTTCCTTCAACAGACAAGGTGCGGAGAGACCCCGTGCGCTGCAGAGAGAGTCAGAGGAAACTTGTAACAGAGAGAGAGAGAGAGAGAGAGAGAGAGAGAGCGAGAGAGCGAGAGAGAGAGAGAGAGAAAGAGAGAGCGCGAGCAAACGGCTTGGGATTAGAGAGCAAACGCAGAACGCTGGCCAGTAAGAAGAACCGTTGTGAGGATGGAGATCCTATCCATCCGCGTGTACATGCAGTCGTGAAAGTTGTGAACGAGCAGTTGGCAGCTTGGATGAAGACTTGGAAGACCTACTGACCTACTGTCGATGATGCGACTTCCAGTCGAGATGGCTGCTTGTTGGCTCGGCAACGCCGATGATTCCTGTTGCTTGAGTGCGACAGCTGGAACTACCAAGGTGATAAGTGGATTCTTCCTCGACCCGGAAGATGACACGATGAGTCCTGCCAAGGCAGGGTCTCTGCAGACTCCGCTTGAAGCCGAAAGACACGGCGAGGGATTGCAGGGGGCTGAAGTGCGGCTCGTACAGGTGCCGATCGGGCCCTTCCTGAGCGTTTACTTCGAAGGCATGTCGGTCCGCGAGGTGCATATTGCATTAGGCAATAATTCCGAGAGATGGTATGATTCGGTATGATTGCATCTGACGGCAGGCTTCAGCTGCCTGGAAAGGGGGGCCACCTGCAAGACCGAGACCTGCACCCAAAGCGAAGCAAGGCCAGTGTTCAGAACCTCCGCATCGATTGAAGACCTGCAGCTGCAGGCCCTGCAATAACAGATCCGAAGTTAAAGGAGCTGCAGGCAGGCTTGCCGCCTGGATGGGAAGCTCCCCGGCTAGCAGCTGGCGTCCGACGGTCAGCCTGCTTTAAGCATCTGTAGGTCCAGAAGACGACGAAGCCTTGCCCAGCACTCCACTGCAGAAGTCCATTGCTGTTTCCGTTGAACTTGATCCCGCTTGTTTGCCGATTAAGTTTGGGTACCCCGCTTCAGTCCGCAGCAGAATTAAGATCACTTCGTGATGTGCAGAGAATACCTTGCAAGTTTCCATCCCAGGTACGAGAATCTCGATCGAAAAAGGGCATCTACTTCTTTGCCCATCCCTCGTCTGGCCGCTCTCAGATGGAACGGCCTAGAGCGTGACTGGCTGATGGGCGTCACGGCTGGTTTCCTTCCAGCGGAGATCTAGAAAGTCTCAGTTTGAAAGGTCTTGATCTCAACCAACTTCAAGGTCTCCCCTGTCAGAAAGGAATAACCTCGCACAATGGATGGTTGGCGTAAAGGCGCAGGTTCATTGGATGCACTAGACAGAACTGCCAAATGCCACCCATCTCTGTGTGCAGCTTTGAAGCATGTATATAGCCATACAGTAAGCCGGAACGGGCTTCGAGAAGCTTGCAGATTATCGCTCATATCTTGTGAGAGGCTTGGGAGCGGGGCATCGTGGGACGAAGGCAAGCCATCAAATGGGCATGGATGCCCGGGTTGGCGCCGATACTGTCCACTCTGCTCGTGGCCGTAGTTGGATGTCGATAATGTGATATGATTTGCAAGGCCGTGACAAGGGCCAAGCATGCTGACGCTGTACAGCTCCTCCGATTGCCAGCAGAGAACTGCTTCGGACGGGGTGTTACTGATGCGAGCAATATACCTGCACAACCAGACAGGCGAGAAAAAAATGTGGCGAGCCGCGGACCGGCATGCTGTTGTGAGTGTGCGCCTGACATGAAGTATTCGGCAATCGCAAGTTTGCACCAAGATCACCGCATTCGACAAGAGCTACACCCAGTTTGAGCGACTTTACATGACCATCGTTGAGCAGCTCATGGAGGCAAGTGCGGTGCTCGATTCTTGCTGGCGTCCTCGCTGCTGAAATGTTTTCGAATTCGTGGGCTCAGCCGTTGTGCGACCTGGCAGACGACGCTGGAGCCCCTGCGCAGTATGGCCAAAACGTGTGCACCACAGCTGAATGTGCACACAGTCATCAAGAAGCCAAGTTCCCAGAGGTCGGCAGCCGCAGCAATCAAGAACATGTGCAACCTAGACGAAAGGTGACAGTTGTCAATCACCAGCTTCCGCAAGTGCAGAACGTAAGGGGCTTTTTCGGGAATGCACGAGCCAGAACTGCTAGCAGTTTGTATCAAACCCAGCTGGTATGCAGCGCAGTGCCATGACCGCCGCGCAGCATGGCTTCTCGCGGGTATCGTGGCTTCGTCAAGAAGAGCCTATGCTTTCTATCTGTACGCGGCTTAGCCAAGCCGCGTTACATGTTATGAGTTCGCCGGCGGACTTGGTAATCTAATGCCGTCAAGGTGCTCAGCCTGTTTGCCGGTGCGCTGTTTTGGTCGTCATTCCTTGAGCCCCGCCCTTACCTGCAAATCGACGGGCCACAAGGAATCACAAGGAACATCGCTCAGAAGCAAGATGGCAAAGAACAATTTTGTGATGGAGCATGGATTGCTGAATCTTTCCAGCACTCCATACAGCACGTGCAGTCTCTTGGCCGGCGTCGGTCTGTCAACATTTGCCAGCATCTAAACACGACAAGCAATGCGATCATGCCACGCATGCAATTGCGCATTTTTGGGACACATCGTTTATTGGCTCAGCTGCAACAGAGGAGCGGCTTCCACTCAAAAGCCAACGAAAGGTACAGAAGCCGCATTCGGCGCCAACATGATTTTTGAAGCTTGTGCGAGACCTTGCCCGCTTGAATGTGCACGTGTAAGATATGGAGTTTTGAACGTGTTGAACTTGACGGTGCCAGCTTTGCATGGGCAGCTTGCCAGTGGTGTGGTTTGTGCAACAAGGCAGGACCGGAGAGACTCTGAACTGAATGCAGTACGACACCTGCAGAAGCAACTCGCGCTTGCAGCTCAGTGCCACCGAAACTCCTTGACAGTGACCGGTGATGGTGCGGGAGTCTGCAGTTCATGCTGGAGGCAAGAGAAGGGTCTGGTGGCCTCCTTTAGTGCGGCGGCGGCAGCAGCTGAAAGAAAGGCCGAGGCTGCCGCAGTCAAGCTCAAGGAAGCAGAGGCGAGAAAGCAACGTACAGCGCGACTCGACTTCCGCTTCCCGACAGCCAGGCACAACTGGCCGCCAAGGCTGTCAAGGCAGCGCCTGGGGTCTCCGTAGGTTTGGCTAGGTTTGGAGGGTTGGCATGGGCTAGTGCTGAGAATCATGCACAGTTTCGACTGCTCTTGTGGTGCATTGGCTGGCTCCAGCTCTTCAGTACGTTCGGATCGCTGCTACTTGTGCCCACCTTCAATCTTCAGTCAAAGCCAGAAGCATGCAACGACAGATTGGTGCTTGTCTGGCTCATGTCGTGTTTCACCAGGTGCCGAAATCGCATCACAAGTTGTGCGAATAGCTGTTGAATGATTCGTGTGTCGTCCATCGATGGCACGACTGTGGCCTCTGTCACACGGTCGCCAGATTTGAAGATTGCTGAGATTCGAGACGCAGTTCTTGCCTCGCTGAATGCCACCCCCAGACCTGCTCGGCAATTCGACTTAGCCTCTTGGCCACACGTAGATGTCCAGGCTATTCATCGCCGTGAGGCAGACTGTGGGCACCCGAGGTCTTGGACAAGCAGATTCTACACGATTGTGACAACCTATCGGCAGTAGCAGACTTCGACTTCGCTCAATGCGGAGAAATTCTAATAAACGTGGTTTGGAAGGCAGACCCGCACGTGCTAGCAGCCTCGTCTGATGGCACCCTTACAGTGTTTGATGCGGGCGGACGCAGATGTTTCACAAAAGGACCTTTCCAAGATCTTGTGGGCTTCGCATCCGCACGAACTTACTACCTGTGGTTGGCAAGTTGCCAGGATGGTCTTGTCCACGTTTTTGATGGTGACGAACATCTTTGCAGCTTTACTGGAACTCCTCGTCGAGCTCAGAACGTGGTGTTCTCACCGGATGGTACCAGGGTTCTCACCCCGGCAGGTAGCTGCACTGTGAAATCATTTGATGTACGGTCCGGGCAGTGTTTGGCGACCTACGGCAGTTTCGAGTCACAGGTTTCCTCTGCGACATTTTCGCCAGATGGATCGGGCATTTTATGTACCACTGTGCGAGGTTTCGCGGCAGTCTGTGCGGCTGCATCAGATAAGCGAGTTCACATGTCCCATGCCGGCAAGTGGAGCCGCCGTGCTCATTTCATCTCAGAAGGCAGCGCAATTCTGGCCGTGCTGCGAGATGGTACTGCCCGAATATTTGACGCAGGTTCTGGGTGTGTGACGCTGCACTTGCGAGAGAACGGGGTGGTGTGCGATGCCGCAGTCTCGCCGGACATGTCAAAGGTGACTCTGGTATCGAGCGATTGTACGGCAAGGATATACTCCCTGACAGAACCACACATCGCCTGTTCCGTGCTGGTTCGGCAACTTGGGGATTACATCCCTCCGCAGCCTGTCAGCTTCTCTGCTGATGGTACACGCATATTGTTTGCACTGGACTGTTGCCATGTCAGAGTGTTCGATGCAAGCACCGGCGAGTTCCTCAGCTTGTGCGAAGGCGGAATGCAGCATATCACCGCCGCCTGCTTTTCAGGGGATGGGCAGTTCGTGCTGGTCTCGTACTATCGTTCCACGGTAAAAGTCTTTGATACAACAACTGGTAGCTGTGTGAGGCAATTGGATGGTTCTCCGCACGCTTTTCTACTTGCTGACTTTGCATGGGCCTTGCCCGTGCATCTTTCCTCCAGCGGAAAATTGCGCATTTCTTTCGCTTCTACGTTCTACAGATTGCCTCAATTGTTGTAAACTGCTTCCTTGACGGCCAGGTGCGTGACAGCCCGCCGTCGCCGTCGCTGAGTTCAGCGAGACAGGAGGAGTCTCCGCAGTCTGCAGATCTCCTCACCATCGAGGTCTTGTCGGTCTTGGATTGTGATCAGGAGCCAGCTCCGCTCAGTGACTCAGCGCCTCCGCCAGGTCACTACACATCGATAGGCTTCGGCATTCAATGGCATCCGATGGCATCCTGCATCTCACGCCTTTGCCTCTTGGGAAGGCTTGGCCGCCGTGGCAGTGCGGCCCCGAGACTCTGCGCATGGCGTAGTCTTTGGCGGCATTTGCAACCCTCGCTGCATAAGGACAAGAAATACCAGAAACGATTCGCGATTTCAATTGCTAGCCAAAGATGCTACGCAAAGAAGCACGGTTCGAAACTCAGTTGACTGTGCACGCGGAAGACCGCAGCCTCTCTGTTCCAGATGGCATGTTGGGACGACACGACGCAGTGACGCACATGACCGAGACTTGCAGATGCGTGGCTCAGCTCTGATAGAACACCCGGTCAAAGGGACCGCTGTCTAGACGGAATGGCAATAATACGTGCCGCCGGGGACTGGGACTCTGGCGAAGTCGTTGCTGTCAGAATGGTGAGCGGCAGGAAGCAAATTGAAGACATCAAGCGCGTTGCTGGCTTGCAAGAGGCCACTCTGTCCTTTGAAGAGAAGCAGCAGATCGAGCAAAGACGGGCACAAGCAGCCGAACGAAAGGACCTCTTGCGAGCACAGGCGGAGCGCAAGCGACATGAGGTCAGTGAACTTCAGTCGAAGCTCGCAAGGCGAAGAGCCCGAGAGCAGATGCAGGATGACTGCATGGAGACTGAGGACATCTCCCAGAGGGTTGTCACAAACGAGCCGGTGGCATTGGTCGAATCGCTTGAGCAGCCTGGGAACTCGTTTTCCAAAGCTCCAACTCAGAACATCCAAGCCGCCGTTGTTGTCCCGCCTACACAAGACCCGCGCAGCACAAAGCGGACACAGGAGCCCGTCAGCGTCAAAGAGCGCGAAGTTGCTGCCGATGGTGTGAGCTTAGTCGAGGGTGCATTTGCTCAGTCTGTCACTGTGCATGAGTCATCAAGACAAGTCCAGCCAGAGAACCCATGCTGCAACCTGCAGTGAGACTCTGAGACGACTTCATGGTTGCAAGATGTTGCAAGTAAGAGGGGTTGTTCACTTATGTGAGCCCTCGGATTTATTGTTCTTCACCCGGTCTGAGAGACAAGGGCATTTCATGCCATCCGCTCAGACCATAGGCTTGACATCCGAACCAGACTCTGCTGGTCAAGAGCCCCAAAGCAGGGCAGAAGGCTGGAAGGCAAGAGGCAAAAGCTCTGCATCAGCCGCAAGACGAGAAGTGGTACTTTCTTCTGGAGTTGATACCTCTGCAGGCTATGAGTATGCGGTCATCGACCCTTCAGTTGCCTGGCTTGAAGGGAGGTTTTCGTATCCAGAGTGAGAGCTTCAAAGCGAGCGTCTGCCGCTGCTTGCGAGGAGTATCCGGGCTGTGACAAATTTCGTGATTTCTTTTTCCGAAAGCATTGCTCCGTGGCACGTTTTCTCGAGACGACGTCGGGCGATCACATTCTGCGCCTTGACCGCTTTCGGAGTCGCCACAGTCATCGTCACAAGGCATTCCCCCCCACGCTTCCAGGTTTGTTTTCGACGGTGACAACCCCGTGGTTTGGCTCGACAGAGGCCAGGGCCTCGGGCCTGGAAAGGGCGGCATTGCGAATGGACGAAACGCAAGCATGCGCAAGCGACCTGGCAGGCTTGGACCATTGGTTGAAGGAAGTTGCCGCAACGGATGTTGTCCTGTACGAGCGCTGGATGAATAACGAGATCATGGTCCGCAGCTCAGGGCCTTAGGGCTTAAAGACAGGGGCAGGCCTATGGTTTGGGGGGGGCAGCACTGTGTGAGGCAGGAAACTATGCGGTGAGGAACTCGGACTTTGGCATCCGCTTTCTTGACGATTGGGCCAGCTTTGAAGAGGAGCTTCCAAGAAGTGGCGCCTTGGCCGCAGTTGCAGAGGCACAGCAGCAGAAAGTCTCCTTGCACCAAAGGCTACCACTCTTCCGACAACGGTGCCATTCACCTACACTTGCTTCGGGTACTGGGCTTGAAGAATGAGAAGCCCTGCAAGTACCAGTGGGATCATCTTGGAAGCGATCGTGATCATATGGACGAATACTATGGCTTCGTTACTTGCACAAGGCCATCACGACAGGCAGCTCGTTGCATTCCTGGCTTCGCGAAGTGTTCGTTGCACAGGCTGGTGATGGGTGCCCCAAGACGGTGGAAGATTGCTGGCACGCCGCGTAACACCACAGCACATAGCTCCAGCTGGGGACATGCTGTAGTCTTAGTGCGTCTCAGTTCTCCGCACATGTGTGTGTGTGTGTGTGTGTGTGGCTTGTCTAAGGAGTCACGATCCTACCTCGAGGCCATGCCTGGGCAATCGATGGTGGCGATGCTGACAGCCACGTGTCATCAGTTGGTGCAATTTCACATCATGGACAGAAGACGGAAGCAAACTATCGACAGATCCTTGGCCGAAGTCACCGCGGGCTTGTTTGGCACATGGAGGCTATGCAATGAAGCACCTGCCTTGCTCGAGCAAGGTATTTTCAAGACAGCTTTGTTGACAACGGCGGCTCCGACTGCGATGCGATGGTCAGGAAAGGCTTCTACGTCGACCCGCGGCAGTATGGCGAGTCGCTGAAGCTTGTCTGAACGAGCTATAGTTCACGCTTGTTAGACTTTTTGAACGGTTGTAGCACAGGGGTCGCAAAAGATAAACAGTTCCGTTGAGCAATACAGAACAACCAAAAAAGGCATACACCCTGGCTTGCTTTTTGGCTTCTGCGGCTTCCCGGCTTCTCGGCCGGCGGTTTTTGGCCTGTATGGCTTCTTGACTTGCTTCTTGATGTCTTGGCATCTTGGCTTCTGCTCTGTGTTTCTGCTTCTCGGCTCCTTGGCTCTGTTGGCTTTTGGCTTCGTAGCTTGTCGGCGCCGGCTTTTTTTTGGCTTGTCTGGCTTCCTGGCTTCTGGGCATTTGCGCGTTGCGTTTCTGTTGCTTGTGGGATGGCTCTGCCGCGCCCTGTGCTGTTGCATTCAATTTGGTTCATGCTGTTCCAGCCTGTTTGTAGGCTTTAGCCACTTTAGCCCTCTTGGCTTGCTTTTTTAATATGCTGCTTTGTTGTCTTATCGGCTCTTGCTTTGCACGTTTTTCTTTCCCGTTGTTTATTGCAGTCTGCGTCCTGCTTCTTGATTGGCGTTTATTTAGCCTTGCCGTTTCTTTTAACATTGACTAGCAGCGACCACCGCCACGACGGGGTCAGGGGAAAGTAAGAAACAATTAGAGACATAATCAATGAACCAATCAAAGAACCAAAGGCCAGAAATGAAGAAGCAGAAACAGCAGCAAGAGAGGACAGCAAGAACGAAAGAACACACGAACGCAAAAACGGACCGATAAGCAAAGAACGCAAGAAGGACCCGGGGAGTAGCAGCAGTAGCAAAAGTAGTGAAACGGGGCCGGTTGAAGCCCTTTGTTATCCTGCGGCACCCTTGATTCCATAGGTTGTGTCCTTGATATTTGTCTCGGGTTTCCTTGATCCTAGCTTTTTTTGAATTTTTTCATCCGACAGCTCGCAAAGGTACTGTTTGTCGTAACCCCTGCTGCGTAGGTTGAGCAAGCTGAAAGCGCGTACTGACGGCGCCATGCTAGACTGGACTCGACAGCACGTTCCACCCTGGGACTTCGCCTACTTGGGCTGCAGCTTGCTTCCAAGCAGGAGTGGGAAGTTTAGGGCTGTTGTCAGCCTGATCCGCACAAAGGCATGGCGACCTTGTCCTGTCGGCCGCTGGATGACGGTGAAGCCCTGTCGGTCAGCATACCCAGGCGCCGGCTTTGACTTCTGGCCGCAGTTACACAAGTCTGCCGTAGGCCGATGCAGTCGTCGATTCCCTTCAAGAAGGTCCCGAAAGATGCCAAATTCGAGGCTCCCACGGCTGCAAGATGTCGGCCGTTAGGTTTTGACATCGCCTCACACTGCACTGTGAGGTGTGTGCCGGAGAGTGGGAGACATCTGGTCTGCATGTGGGGCCGTCGCGCAGAGGATCCTCTGCTTCTGCCGTATGCAGCTTAGGACCTGTAAATGCGCGGGCTTCGCCACATCCTCAGTCAGCTTGGCGTGTGGGCTTGAGTTCATCTGTGGCCGCAGCTACGGACCTGAAAGATGCGACGCCACCACTTTAACCTTGTGTAGCGTCAATGAGAAACCCAAGGGAAATCATCTGCATGACACTTGCATTGCCTGTGTTCGCCTCATTCGTACTTCCCAGTTGCCAAAGCTGCACCAAGTCCGTATCACTGGAGCCTCCTGGGTGGGAAAAAATATCTGATCGTGTGCTGTGGGTTATGCCGCCCCCCTCCCCCCTCATGGGATCCCACCCCCCACCCGAGGGGAGGGAACCAACCTTCGAAGCTCAAGGCCCAAGCAGTTCCAACAGGATGGGAGGGGATAACCACGCGCAGAGCCTTTAGCAGAAGGCCTCAACCACACAGGGGTGCATCCTGCGGGGACCGGGGCGCAACCGCAGCTCAGCCACCTTCGGCACCGCAGGGTTGAAAGCTCAGAAGACCCTTCTTCCGAGGTGTATTTCGGAACGAAAACGCGCCGAAGTCCCGTCGTGGAGGCCGCAACCTGAGCATGTACTCTGTGGAGTGTTCATGGAGCAGGGTGGAGCTTAGGGTTTTTCTGAAGTGGCTCCAGGTCCAAGCTGGCGAAGGCAAGATTGACTGCCGCTCCCGTGTTGCAAAGCATCGTAAGCAGACGGCGGGGCTTTATCACATGTCTGACATCGTCTGACCCAATTTCCTTTATGCGCGAAACGCAGTTGGCCAAAACATTTTGCTCGGATGAAGCGGCCGCGGTTTTAGCAATAAACGGACGAGACTACAGTACAATGAGTCGCGACTAGGGATGGACTCAGGATCGCCCAAGGGTGGACGGTTGGGACCTATACCTAGCTATGTAACCTGTATCGAAGCCCTCTCTCTGTCGATGATCCCAGCATCTGAAACCTTACGATTGCAAGAGCGATTGTGTACTAGAACGTGCGAGTTGAGTTGACTGCAAGAACTGCAGCCAGCAGGGGCCGCAGGAACGTAGGACTGCAGGTGCTGCCGAGGAACTGCAGGCTGCAACAACCGCAGGATCAAGGACTGCAGGGTCTGCGGCCTGCCAAAGGAAGGGTTTAGAAGAAAGTACTGAGATTCAAAGCCACAGCCCCCAATACTAAACATTTAGTGTTGCCTAGAAGTTGAAAAATGATCGCAAACATGGACCCATGCCTGCTACTCGCAAGGACTTTTTCGCTGGTTTGTCACTTGTTTACCGAAGCATTCTGGGTGGCTGTCTGTTGCGTCCTCTTTTTTACGATGTCTTGACTTGTGGTCTTCGCGTAATCAGAGACGGGACAAGAGCTGGCTCCAAGCCCTACTGAACTACGGCTGATTGGGTTGGTCGTGTAGCCCACCCCAGTCGGAGCCAGATTTTGTGGACCGTGGGCGCGGCGGTGCCGTTCTGCCGGCTTGCCTTGAAACGGCATGGTCTGGCGGCAGCTTGGTTTCGTCGCTCACCCTATGGTCATGCAGACATGCTAGGACATCGCTAGGCAGTATGGGCTGAACCATCAAATTGCTCGGAGGGTATGGTGGTGCGGCGCCACTCTAGACTCCAGACTAGACCCCGCTCCAAGCTATCCGATGGTTCTGCTCAGAATGCTCGATGTCTTGCCCCGTGGGGAGGCCAAGGCCTGCAAGGTTTTGTGGGCGGCCTTTTTGTGTAGCCTGCGGGGCTTGGGTCATTCACCATGAGCTCAGAACAATCCCCAAGACACCCCGTTTACAGCGACTCACTATTGCCACTTCTGTTGCTGACAAGTTGCTTGCGTGCTGAAGCCTGGTTGCAAAATCTGCTGCGATCTAAGGTGCTGATAACTTTGACGGGGACCCAGCCATTGGCGAGATCAAGAAATGCCACTGCGCACCTGCTGCCGAAAAACGGAGCTGTGCACACTGACGAGCTGACAGCCTGCTTGCTTCCGCCAGTTGGCAGATTCCATGGAGCGGATCTGACGTGCTTTGGCCCTTGCCTTCGAGGTGCGATGCGCTCCTCAGCACATCTGGAGATCCCTTCCGGGAGGCATCCCGACAGGGTTGTTGCCGCATTCTTCGCGCAGATCGACTCGTCCTGGTCCTAGGTTCAAGCCGCTTCTCTATGTCAGCGCCTGGGCCTCCTGAAACAAGATGCCGCCTGCTCAGAAGACCCAGAAGTCTCCAGCATCCCGGCCTTGATCGGGCTGAGCGGGTGATTCTCGAAGCCGGCAGGTCGACTTTGGGGGCAGCAATCAAGTCATGCATTTTGACTCCAGCCTCCTGGAAAAGGCGCACAGAGCCCGGGACCCGACCCAACCTCTGCATTTGTTTTTTTCAGGCTTTTTCGCTACGTGTCGGCCCGACGCATGCCCAAGGTCCTCCAAATGGAAACATATGCCGAGGCTCTGTGGTTTTGAAGATCTGAAGCATCTGTCTGAGTGCCCATGACAGGTGCAAGAGATGGCGCGTGCACTAATTCAGGACTTCGAGTCTTTGTGCAAGGTGCGGCCTGTTACGATTGATATTTGAAGGAAGTGCGTCTTGAGACGTCTGAGCATTGCAGGTTGTGTTTTCGGCAGCAGGCTTGGTTGTCTATCGGAATGCAGAGAAAAGTGGCCAGGTCCTGTTGCATTTAAATGACAACCAAGCCAAGCCGGAACTCAAAGAGAATGCCGAGTGCTGAGCCAGCGGCGATGTGCAGCTGTATGGATTGCAAGTTTGGGCCTGTAACGAATTGCGAGGCAGAGCTGACGTCTGCAATCTTGAGGCTTGAGCAGGCTCGCACGTTCATTGCATCGGCAGTGGCCATAAATTTGTGGGTCACGTGGAAGAGGTATGGGCTGACTGCCAGTTCATCCTTCACCAGGCAGAGCTGCGGCAACGCAGACTCAAACATCTTGAATATCGAAAGGAAACTTTCGAGCTGTCGCCGCACCAAGCCTTTTCGTGAAAGCCGATAACAAGCCCATGAATCACATAATTTAGCTTCACAAGGACAGAATCTGTAGGCGGCGGAAAGAGAGACAGATCAGCAGAAAATGCCGTTGGTATCTTGTTCTTGGGAGCGACTCCCAGGACTGAACTCGGATTCCACACACGGTTTAGGGCTGTTCGGGTGCACAAATAGAATTAGCTTGTGCAGCTTCGACGGCCGTCAAAGGGCTGTTGGAATTTTCGGACGATCCTTGCTTTTAGAAACCCCTGATGCCTGTGAATCAGTGAAAGCATGCAAGAAAAGTTTCTTTGCACTCAGGGCTGCCTGGACTTCATCGAGGTGCTGGAGAGAGAAGTCTTGCCCCAGCTAAGTCCGATGTGCCTTTGGCATGGTACTTTCTGGCTTAGCCGTCTTCAGCCTTACGTCATGTGCCTTCAGGTTGAGATGGCAAATCCGCATTGCCCTGGGCTGCTCTGAAGGTCAGCATCCGCAACAGGGATGCGTGCGTGAGCTCAATGAAGACCTGGGCTGACTGCAGCTTGCCTTCACAGGAAGACCTCTGGATCCCGATGTCACGCAAGCGGACCGCCGCCGTTGGAGGGATTGCGCGCGTTGGTGTTCCACAACAGCAGCCCTGCACTGGTGCAAAGTTTACAAGGACATTAAGGCGGCGAAGGTGTCTCCCCGAGATTCGGTATCAGATTTCTTTGGAGAAGTCTCTGAAAGTGCAGCTCAGCTGCAAGGTGGCGCTTTACCAGACAGTGCCCATGATGGTCTACGTGGACTGACCCGCTCAGCTCCGGGAGCTCCCAGCGGAATTCCGCCTTGCCAGGAGGAGCTTTGGCGGGATGCCAACCCAGAAGAATCCAGCAAGCGACCCTAGCTGGCGTGTGCAGCCTGCAGTGCGGGGTGTCCTTTGGTGCTTGCTTCTTTGCTGCCCGTAGCGTTTTGAATGGAAAGGGCGCACGGCCTTCAAGTTAAGTTGCCAAGCAAACCCACGGATCCGTCTGCATGAACAGCATGATGTGAATAGGGGTGTGCCTGTTCAGCAGCATGGCAATGGCTACCACCCGCCGGCGATGCAATCTGTGGAGGCTTCGTCTTTCCAGCCGTCGCGACGTGTGCAAAAGAGGAGACTTTCTGCAACACCATGCAGCTCCTGTTGTTTCGCTCTTTGACTCTCCGATCGTTAGATTCTTCGTAGATCCTTTATCTTTCCGTTGTCGTCTTTGTCTTCAGGGTGTTTGGATCTAGAGCATACTTGTGTCAGCCCTCATGTGACTCATTTGTAGATCAGCGTCTGACATCGGGGGCCAGAGCAGGATCCTCAGGAGCCGGATCTATGATGACTCCAAGCCGACGGGCCTTCGAAGTTTGCGGAAGTTGCAGAGCCCGAAGGAGCTTACGGCCGCACTCTCTGAGCTTGGGCGGAGGCAGCGCTGGCATGATGCACTCAGTGCAATGCAGATTCTGGCTCATGCGGGCCGTTCCTGGTTGGTGAGTATTGAAGCACTCAATGCTGCCATCACCTGCTGCAGCAGCGGGACTTGGCAGGGGTCGCTCGCGCTGCTCAGCACCGCGAAAATGATGTCACTAAGGCATTCGCTGGTAACTGCAGGAGCGGCAATAAAAGCTGCAGGAGCACAAAGCGCACATGGATCACTCGCAGACCACTCCAAATGGCACAACGCGCTGCATCTGCTGTCCTGCATGCGCCAGCACAGCATGATCCCTAACATCAGGCACCACAACGCAATTCTATATTGTTCGCTCTCTTGGTCGACAGCACTCTGCATTTTCAAATCTGTCTTGACTTATGAATTAGAACCCACGGAATTCACGAGTAGCCTGCTCATGAAGAAGCTGGAGACCAACTGGCCCTTGGCAATTCACAGCTTCCTTTCGATGCAGCGCCTGCGCTTGGAGCATGATGCCATTAGCGGAAATGCAGCACTACGGGCCGGCGCCGGCAATCGCCGAGTGTCCCGCGAATTCTTGCAGCATCTCATCAGTGCAGGAGTTCCAGTGGACTCTGCTACTTGCAGTTCTGCCGGCAGTGCTTTGGATTCGGAGCGTATTTGGGATTTGCTGCAAGATGTGCGCGCATCGGTTGTGCAACCTGACCTTGGGGCCTACACGTCGGTTCTGGGAGCTTTTGACAACGATGGTCGCTGGGAGGCGGCTCTAGGGGTTTTGCGATCAATGGCCATGGATGGGGTCCAGGCTCGAATCTAAGAACAAAACAGAGATGGGAGAACTTTGCTTGTGACATGTTGGGACATGCTTGCACCGAGGCAAGCTTAAATCCATATGCAGCCGCTCAAAGTGCATGTGAACGATGCCGGCAGTGGATGGAAGTGGTGGATCTGATTCGAGCTTTGAAGGGCTCGAGCGCGCAGTTGGATCTCGTTGTCCGTTCGGCGGCCATCTCTGCTCCACAAACAGGCCATGTCTTCGTTTTAAAATCCCTGAACCTTGAAACGACCGTCCCTTGTTGCAGCTCTCCTCTCGTCTGCTCAAGAAGCTCCTCCGTCGCCGAGGTGGGAGCTGGCAAATTGCCTTGCAGAGCTTCTGCCAGCTCGCCCTGGAGCGGACGTGTGCGCGTTGCTGTTTTGGAATTCGCTTGACTTCTGATATGTCATCTAGGAGACCCTGGCCCCGGACGTCGTGTCTCATGGAGCTGCCGGGTTCTCAGAGAACCCTCCGCTGTGCGTAGCACCTGAGCTTTGTACCGAACCTTCCGTCACTACTCACAACCCTCTTTGCGTACTGATACTGGCCGGCTCTGCGGGGGGCCGTCTCCACCAAGGTCCTCAGCGCAGCCGAGGCCGGGCATCAGTGGCACTCTGCGATCTCAGCCCTCTGGAGCAGTCGCCATTTGCTTCTTGGATTTGGGCCCTGGGCCAGAGTAGAAGTCGAAAACCTTCAAGTCTTCCAGGTACATGATATGCGGCTTTGGGGCTCCCTTTTATCCTATCCTGCGAAGTCAACCACTTTCGGGCAGTGGCCCTAGATAGAGGGACATCCTGTTTCCGGCGTCCCGGCCATTTCAACGGTCAATCAAAGCACTCAACCCAAACTAACTCGCAGATCGGCTTCCACCGGCTGCTTCTGTTTCGCCCCCAGGCACCCATCACATGTTGTGTTGTCCTTGACGCATGCGTGCCCAAGTGCACGAGATTAAGATAATATCGTGTGGCGGCGGAAGCCACCACGTCTATCCACGTCTTTCTATCAAGCAGCAGAGGGACGTCCGTTCTTCATTGGCTTCGTGAGCGTCTCCCTTCCAAATTCCACCGGACCGCATGTCGACCCTCTAAAGTATAGGAGTCAACCTAAGTGTTTCTGTTATGGGGCCGAACCGTTCAATGTTTCCCATACTCTCTTCGACTGCCAGTTCGAGTGTATTCGTGAGTGTCATGTGGTCGGGCAAGGAAGCCGGACGTCATATCCTGCAATTCGGCAGAGCCTTGGCTGATGCAGCTGCTATTGTATGAGCTGCATGACGACAGCACTTCAATTAACACTCCTGATGATGACTGGTTCAGGTGAGTGCCTGCGAAAAGGCGAAGTCCTGGGTAACAGCTGTCAATATCGTTACGCAAGACATGGCGTGGTGTCGCATCTTGCCTGATGCCATTAGTTCCCTGGCTCTGAAAGAAGATCTGTAACTTGAGCCGCAAGCCGGCAAAGGCTGAAAGGAGCAGTGCATCTTTCTGTGCCCTTGTTTTGCTCTCTGAGGTTGTAGCTCTGCCATCCTGGCATGCACGGACACGAGCTGCTGGGGGCAGGGGCTCCTCATGGTCTCGTTCGCACAGCAACAGGACATCACGCCACAGGCAGTGAGAGCGCATTTCCGGTCAGAGCTGCCAGCATGGATGTCCTCCATCGCATCGACAGAACCCCCGTGTGAGGTAGGCAGTTTCGGCGCGCTACTCACAGAGTGTCGCTTGGTGCAAGTAGACCTACCAGGTCACGCTTCCAAAGCAAGTCTAGCCGAGGTGAGCGTGCCAGTCCATCTTTGGTCGCTTGCCAGCAGGAGCTCCTCAGTGGATCCTTGCGGGCGGCCGGACTGGACCAGATCCTGCCAGAGCAGAGAAAAGTGCCAGTGCCACGTCGTACAGCTTCTTGAAAGAAAGGCTTTGACGCAGTGCTTCTCTGTGTCTCCAGTATTGACTATTTCCAGGTCGCAAGCTACGCTTCGTGGAGCTCTGCTGTCCTCAGGAAAAGCATGTCTGCTTTATAAGCTGGTGCATGCTGGTGACAGTACTGCATTGTGGGCGTGAGGATGACCGGCACCACACTTTGCGACGGGACTTCGGAAAGTTCGATGAGAAGAGATTCAATGAGCCCCGATCTCAGCTTCTTGCGCCGCATTTGCCCGAAAAGCGCGGTGGCACTGATGATCGCGGCGACGGAACTGAATTCAGACGGTTTCGCGTTCGATGACACCGGGGGCTGAGCTTTCTTCCCGAAGTTGCGCAGCACGGGAGCTACTGAAATTGGCTCAACATGGCACTTCAGATTCCGGACCTTCATCACTGACGACGAGCAGAATCGCGGCTCGGGGCTTGGGTGCCGCCAAGTAGCCAAAACGCTGATCAGCGATAATTAGATACTCTATACCCAGGTGGAGCAAACCGTCAGACAGACTTCTTCCGCCTGGTCTTAGGCTTACTCGCATCGCAGGTCGGGTAGTTTGAACGTCTTTGCGGGCCGTCCAGGTCTATAGACAATTGAAGGCAGTGGCTGCCTTTCCAGTCCAGGCATGGCCAGGGCATGGCAAGCAGCTTGAAATATCAGAAAAGACACGAAGCCATCTGCTAGAGGAGAACTTTGCAGCAGCCGTTCTGGCAGCGTCCAAAGCGCAGGATCTCAAGGGACCTGGAGTCAGCGGGTACTGCGCCTCTTAAGACGTCCAGCGTGTTTCATATCTACATATTTACCGATGCATGTCATAGATTGTTTTCAGCCTGGAGCCTCCGCACACCGGCGCGAGCTCCCATGTGCGGGCATCCTGCTTGACTTCACAGGTCTTTCAGGGTACCATCCCGGACTTTGTTCGCAGCCGGGACTCCCGCGCTGATGACATTCGCGAGAACTGATAGCATTGAACCCGGTCAAGAGGGATCGCAGGAAAGGGGGGAAGCTGACAGGCTTCATAATCGACTGGAGCGACATTCACAAGAGTAGGCGGACTTGGAGACATCCAAGGTTGCCAGATCGAAATGTTTTGACACGCGGTGTGTGTTTGTTTTTAGCTGTCTTGGCGAACTCATGCTGGGCACACACGGGCAAGAAAGCATGGTGCTGCTTAACCACGTTTCGTGACTCGACGGGCTTAGACTTCGTCACATGCAGCTGGTTGAAAGCAGACTTCGTCACATGCAGCTGGTTGAAAGCAAAGGTCGCTGACCCACGAAGCAGCATAGGTCGGGGGTTTTGGTTATGCCAGGCGTTATCCAACCCAAGCGATTCTAATCTAGAGGAAGGACGCCGACCGGGACCAGGCACACTGTTGCGACACTTGAGCGGAGCTATAGCCGCGTAAATTTTCAGCCCTACGCCACGGCAGCATCCACATAATCCGGTTTTGACGTTCTTTGCTGCAGTTGGAGAATTTCCAGTCCTCAGCTGGAACAAATGCTTCAAGTCATTGCCGTTCTGTTGAGAGCAGGAGAATCTGAAGCAACCCGGACTCAGTGACCAAGACATTGCCGTCGTCCAGCGTGAGCAGGAGCTTCTAGAGGCAGCCTCAACGCCTTGAGGTCGTGGAAGCTTAGAGTCTTAGAGTCTCTTGTCTTGCAGGGCGGCGCTCGGTGGATCTGTCTCATGCTCAAGGTCCAGGCCGCATGGGATGGTATAGGCGGTTTACAAAGATTTGGCATCGGCATCGAGTGCAGGCCGTGGCCCCCGGTTTGTTTCCGAAGAAGCCGCCAGGGTCACAGATGGCACTTGACGCTCCCATCTGGAGAAAGCGTCGCCCTTCTATTCTCTAGAAAGAGAAGGACAAGCTGAAACAGAGCGGTGGTGCATGCACCCATTTTTGGCCGAGTGGAAGAAGAGAGTATCTGTTGCGTGAAGACCCGAAGCGGATTCACCCAGCTGTAGCTAACTGGAGCCCAACACCGAGATCGCACCGCGAGCAGCGCTGTAGCTGGCATGCCTGTGACAGTGTGAAAGTTGCGGTTAGCATGGTATGTCTTCTTTTCCAGAACGGTCGGTTGGAGCGGCTGCATGGGGCACAGCACAAATTCCGATTTCTGGAGATGAGGCCTGGGGGCGGAGACGGGGCCAGGTTGTGTTGCGTTTTGTGTTCGGTGTCGGGGGGTCTCAGCTCAGAAAATCAAAGCCGACCCAACCGGCGGCAACGCCCGCAGCGATCCACTCCGTAATACAGGGGCGGGGCGATGGCCTCAGGGCAAGAGGCCACTTGGATGACCCTAAGCCCAACAGAAAACAAAAGATAGAGAGAGAGAGAGAGAGATCTTTTACCAGCCCGCAAGAGAGTCACCGTAGACGTAGACTCTTAGGGGCACTCGCGGGTGACTGAGGCGACAGGTTACTCCCGAGGTGTAAGTGCTGTTGCTGCCTTAACTAGCACCTGCCAAAGTCACCAGCGACAAGTGCGGAGCACAAAACCTGCAGAAGTGTGGCCGTCGAGGTACAACCACTGTTGTCGTTCTGTACAAGTTACTTCTTAGCTACCTGCTACCTTTCGCGACGCCACTCTACCAGTACTCCGAGGGAACACAGAGTGCTTAACCTGTAGCTCTTCCTGGGCCCGGGCCTTAGCGTACTTGCGTCTGCTTGTTTCGAGCACAGTCCCAGGAGTACCCGCCTTGAAGGGGCACACAGTTTCTTGAACAGCCGAGCCCATCCGTCGAAAATGATGGATGGGGCAGCGCTTGCGCGCGGGGGGCCTGCCCCCGCCTCAAGCCCTAAGCAAAGCAAAGCAAAGAGATCTTTTACACTGAACGCAGAAAGGGGGACTCTCTTCCACGAAACATAGTGCACTAGCCAGCTGTAATCGTGCTATGCACTTTCGGCGGGGGCCTCAGTTCTTCGTTTGCAGCGAGGAAAGTTGCTCCACAGAGGCCTTTGTATAGCCGAGCCCGAGGGGATTAAGTCCCTTAGGGAGCCCTTGAAAGCCTGTGACCCGCAGGTGCGCGTTCGCGCGCGGGGGGGGTAGGTGTCCGCCTGCCCTCTCTGTCCTGGTAGAGAGAGAGAGAGAGAGAGAGAGAGAGATCTTTTACCGACACCCCCACAAGGCCCCCAAACAGGGGCGCGCCATCCGGCGCGGGGAGCCTGACCTGCTCCCTGTACCCGGAGGAGAAGAAGAGAGAGAGAGAGAGAGAGGGCCCATGAGGCCGAGGGACCTGACCCGTCCCTCATGCCCGGGGGCAGAAGAAGAAGAGAGAGAGTGTCCCGATATCTTGTCATCCTGATGAGAAACCCCGTGCAGTTTTCACGTCCCTTCAAAGCCCCACAACATATGGGGGGTCATTAGGCCGGGGGACCTCGACAGTCCCTTATGGTCTGTGGAAGAAGAGAGTGGCCCTAGCCCTGACGAAAGAAAGAGAGAGGGTGGGTTTAAAGGTGCAACGGGGGAAGAACCCCGGAATTCTCACGCCGACTTGCGCAAGACGCAGTACAGACTGGAGCCCCTACGGGGGGGTCACGACCCCCTAGCTTTGAAGCGAGCAAGCAAGAGAGAGTGGCCATTTGCGCAGACCCGGACCCGCAGAAAGGAAGTGGCCATTTTGGCTCAAGTGTCCGGGGGGAAGACACGGTGTTAGCCTGAGGTTGTGCCGTCAAGAGAGCAGCGGCGCTTGAGTCGCATATCCTTCGCCACTTTGCTTAAGAGGCCCTTTCGCCCCCAGCAGCAACGCAAGAAGAATAAGAAGAAAGACAAGAAGGACAAGCAGACCAAAACACGGAGCCGAGCTCCCAGCCACCTAACATGAGAAAGACCCGCCCTCAGACAACGCGAGCATGGGTGCGGAGCCCCGCTCCCGCGCAGGAAGACACGGCTTACCCCGGGGCCCACTTGGAGAGACGTACAGCGGGTACAAGATAAGAACACATGAGGCAAAGCCGGGGGACGCAACGTCACCATAAGCCATGCAACTGAGGGGCGGCAACAGTTTTGTGGGGGAAGTGCGATGATCCAAGTTGTCGTTTGGACGTTGCCATAGCGCTGTCAGGTTTACTGTCTGGCAAGCATTACATCAACCTTCCTGGAGAGTTCCATAGTTCGCAATGCCGAGCTCAGTCCAGACGGGCCGCGGAGCCAGGTCTCAACTGCCGATGGGGGCCTTGCATTTCTGTAAGTCCGATGCCCAACATTCGGATTCGCACATCAATTCGAAACAGGAACACTCGCTATACAGGCCCAATCTTTTTTGCTGCACGGTTCGATGTTACAAGTGTTGCTGCAGAAGTGCCGAACAGTTTTGGGTATTGAACAGTACTGGTACACTCAGGGGGACCGACCACTCTTTGCTTTCAGTATGTTTGGGAAATGTACTTTATGACTAGGCCATGTCACTGATGCTTCACACTTTACACAGTGTCTTCGCCGCAACCAGTTCCCGAACCGGTACGTGGCTAAACTAAAGAAAGGGATCCATCCGTCTTCATGACCTGCATGTGTGTTTGTTGCAGTGTTGCTTCTACGAGGATGGACTCCCAACCGCTAACAGCAAAAAGGGGATCCATCCGTCTTCGTGACCAATGTGTTCCAGTTACAGTGTTGCTGTTCTAGTTACAGTGTTGCTTTTGCGAAGATGGACACCCCACCGCTAACAGTCTCCGGTGAAAACATAGGCTAGGCATACAGCCCGGTGCTCTGCATTGTTGTTGCATGAAAGGGTGGACTCTTATGTAGCAAGCAGTAGCGTCCAACAAGGGGGAGTGCGCGTTTGCAGGAGCTAAGGACGTAGCCTTGCACGACACTGGGACGGGGCCCGGACGTAAGCTGAAGTTCATGGGTGTCGGGGGGCTCCTTCAACAGCAGATGTCTCCAAGACGGACAAGGGAGCGAAAGCCGCTCGAACACATGGGGAGAGGGTCCCCTTGGCGCGGGTCTGCATGCGTAGACCTAGACCTGGAACCACGGAAAAAATAAGAGTGGGCTCCCGTCCCTTCTTTCTGTCATGGTAGAGAGAGAGAGAGAGAGAGAGACAGAGAGAGAGAGAGAGTCCCCGAAACGGGTCCTACCTCGCATTGACCTGAATTGGAGGGGCAGGCCTTCGGGCCTTGCGCCCCAAACCCGCGACACTCAAGCAAGCAAGACCGAGACAGTTCGTACAGGGGAGACCGAACTGTCGCGAACCGTCACGCACCAGGGTTGCGCAGAGTGTGTTGTCAAATGGTTCAAGCGGACGTTCCCATTCCTTCCGTCCCCCGGCTCCCAATATAAGCTGTGCCCCAACGTAAAACCCCCCCGTCCACTACAGTCTAAAAGAACTCAGCAAGAGAGAAGAACTACTTCAGTTCTCTGTTGTGCGTCGGGGGTTTGATTGGGCTTCGAACCAAACACCACAAGGCCAGAAAAATCTGATAAAGATCCTCCCCGGTGAGCACCTTAGAAGTTGCACACAGGTGATTGTGAGCATGGGCACGAACCATCCGTCTGATCCTTCGGTCCGAGGCATAACAGCAAAGGCCGCCGCATGTCTGCGGCAACACATTTGGCTGGCAGGCCGTTTGCGTGGATCTGTTCTTGGTTTATGTATCTGACAACGGCAACCTGCAATGTTTGCAATGCTTGGTGTGTAAATGGTCAGAGTCAGAAACTGCTTGTTTCCGTGGCCCTTAAATTAAAGCCACATTGACTCAATGTAACTCAACTCTTAAAGCTGCCCATAGCTCTAGTTCGCAAGTCGGGTAGAGGTCAAAGAGTCCCCCAATCCCAGTCCAATCCCAAGATCGCGAGCCTGAGAGTAATGCGGACCATGCGGTTTCCGACTTCGGCCTGGCTGCAACGTGACAATCGGTTTGGGGTGTTAAGAGCTCCCGGCATAGTTCGCTATCGCGGCCCAGGCCATGCAAAAAAGAGTTGAATTGTGCGAGCAGTTGGCCATCGTCGGCTTGAGCAACCACGTAGTTTGAGCATGTTGGGACTGAAGCTCATTCAACTACAGGTAATTAGCCAAGTAGCCCTTTGTGATTGGCGTTTCCGTTTGGGGGTCACGCCTTCCCAGCTTCTCTGCAGATTGTGAAGAGGAACTGGAGAAAAGTCATGGGCACTCCCGACACCTCACCACCCCACTTTGCAGAAGGGACCGCAGGGTTCTTTCCCACCTTGGCAGGCGTGGCTCTACTGTCAACGCTTGGGAGGCAGTGCCAGATTGTACAGCAGTGCTTTTGCTTCAAGCCGTGCAACGAGGCACTGGAGGCAGTAAAGGAAGGCTGATCCAGGCCTGCAGTGACCTGATTGCGTTTCGCAACTTGGTCGGAGGAGGCAGCGGCCTCTGTATGGCGCATTTCTTGCTCAAGCTGAGCGTAAGCATGAGTAGACTTAGCCATCCACTGGCAATCGCAGGCCATATCAGGCCAGAATGCGATCCGCCTTGGAATTCTCATGAATCCGATCGCTTCATTGAGCGCTTTCCTGTCAGGCTCGCGAGGCTCCTGAGGCTCGCGCGGCATGGCTGGAGCTTCCGTGGAGTTGTCGTCACTCAGGCGCTGTTGCTTGTGGTGAAGTTGACGTGCCCTTTCATCCTCTACATCTTAACCGCTTCCGATTGGCGGCTCCAGCCCAACCGTAGCAATCACATGGATGAGTGGAGCGCATCGATGCGAGCATATTGAACGTGAGCCGCATGATCCCGCTGAGTTCTTGACAAGTACTCTTTCGCTTTGTTGCAGTCGTGCCATGGCCCAGCAGCGACGAGTGAGGCAGATTGCTGCCTCCCTCACTGCTTCAACGAAAGCCGACAGCAAAAGCCCAGAGCTTATTCCAATCCAATATGAGCAGCACTGCAGATTGCTGGAGTCAGAATGGGCCGCCGAGCATTTGCGTTGGATGATTCAGAAGGATGCCCTCGGACAAGATATGTTTCTGCTGGGCCCCCACTCTCCTTTGCGCCGCTGGTTGGCATATCGATTCTGTGAGATCGCAGGCGAGGCATGATGATGTGTTTGTCCGTGTTTTGATGCCATCAGAAAGCCCTCAGTCCTGAAGTGCTCCTCTAGGCTAGTGTTGAGTGGCGGTTACACGAAACATCTAGTATGCATCATCGGCAGTACTAGACACAACCCGAATCGAAAACACCCGAACTCTCACCGAGATGTCAGGAAGGTTGCCTGGCTTGTGCTCGAGGGAGTGCCGTTTAGATACAAGCAACTAAAGTTTCACTTTCGACTGGACTTTGGCCACGCTGCATGAACAAGGAGGTTCGGAAGGAAGGTGCGGGGCATCGTCTTATGCTCCGGCATCCAGAGCTGGCCAAACCCGCAGCGGAACTTTCAAGATGCCTTCTTCCACACTCAGCAGGGCAGGGTTCCAAGTTGAGGGCTCGTGATAGCTTGGATAATGGATCTAGCTGCATCTAGCTGCTATGAGGCGGTTCCAACCAAGTGATACGGAGCCTGAGCCCTCGGAGGAAGCTTGCAGGGCAGTGTGGAGCCGGGCGGCAGCTTCGTGCCGCTGGGCAGATCCGAACTGGGCACCGGTGCAGAGCAGAAGGAAGCCAGACGACCTCTGGCCCCACGGCCCATGCTGGCTGATCAAGCTGAGAGTGCATCTTGCAGACTTGCAGAACTGCAAGCTTCACGGGCGTGCCAAACGCAGGATCACACCTGTCCTGAAACGCCGCCGGAATGTGCTCAAGATGAAACTTCGCGCACCGGCATGGGCGTCCGCTTTTCGATGACATGCGTTGTTGACGCCTGATTTAAGGAGCCTTGTGGGAACCGTTAGGAAGGAGGGGCCGCGAGCACAGGAATAAACATCGGAAGATGCGCATTGCAGTTCAACGACGGCTCCTCGAAAGATGTCATCTCTCGCCAGAGTTGTTGCACCACCGTTTTTGTAGATAGCTTGTCAGCAGCCGCATGATAATTGTGACCCCCAGGCCCAGAAAAGCACAGGCTGCCTTGGGGTGAAGAAGTTGACTGCATGTCGCAAGTTGTAACTAAGGCATAAGGCAGGTGCATGGCATCTGGCATAAGGTCTACTGTACCAGCTCTTGTCAGGTGTCGCTGCTTTTCTAACCTTGTCGTCTTTTTCAACCCCGAATCTTTTTTGACCTGAGTCATCTGATTCCTGACCTCGTGCCGCCGATCGATTGTTGCATGCCTGAAAACCAACCTCGGCCATCCGAGAACCAACCTAGTCCCACAAGTGAAGCATCTTGATTTTGGATGTTCTTTCTTTGTCGGATCCGAAATTTAACTTCGTTCATCTGAAAACCGACCTCAACCGTCTGAAAATCAACCTCGGCATCTGAAAGCCAACCTGGCCCAAGTGAAGCTTGTTCGACAGCGAGTTTTTGGTTACCATCTGGAGACTAACCTTTGCAGTGCCGCATAGCAGCCATGGTGCATAGCACCAGCCACGTAGCGGCTTCTGGTGCATGGCACCAGCCCACGCACCAGCCGCATAGCGGCGGAGGGCTGCATAGCAGCCGTGGTTACCCAAGCTGACAAGACATGAATCACCGCGAGACAGGCAATCCACAGGTACACGATGAAGACATGTGCAGGCACTTCCGGGTTCCGGAACTATGTGTCAAGAAACGCGCTTTTGTATCTTTTTGTAAGCACTGCAACATGCGCTGAGGGGCGGGCAGTGCGATTTTGTCGCCTTGGCAATCGCATTGTGTTGTTGGGAGGGAGTGCAAGTTGCCAAGGCCGCTCTGAGGTCTGTGTGTATTTATGCGCAGTTGCGGGTTGTGGGGGGTTCTAGGGGGCCCTTGTGTACATACGCAGTGGACAGCGGCTCAGACCCATCCTCCTCCTTCCCTCTTTGATTTCGATTGCGGATGCAGTGTGGGATGCGGGGGTGGTTTCGTTTCTTGGCTAGGTTTAGGGTTTAGCACATGCTGAATTTTTTTGGGTTTAGCCGAGGTCCCCATTTTGCAGCGGAAGCCCGGCGTAGGGATTAGGGTGCCTAGCTCAGGCAAAGCGGGCACGTAGGGTTTGCAAGCACGGAAGCTCAATTGCTCCAGCCGGTGATGAGGTATGTTGCAGGAGGTGGGGCAATCTGCAATAAGCCGGGAGAGCGGAGCTCAGAAAGCAGAAGTATGCCGCCCCAGTCTTTTCCACTACGAGTCCCCTGAACGGTCGTCCTCTGATTCCTGATGTGGTGTCAGATCACGCTCTTTCTGCAGCGGCTCGATCCTTGACTGCCGCTGTTCACGTGCTGATTTCACTTTGGCATCCTCCACAATCCTCCATGAATGATCCTCCAGTTCCTTTGTGGCTCCCGCCTTAGTACGCGAGTTTGACTCGCTTGACAGGTGTGAATGCGCGTGTCCTTGCATTTGGCAGGTCGAGAGTGCGAGTTCCTGGCGCTGACTCCAGATACCTCAGAAGCCGACCTCAAGATGCGACGTGAGCTTCGAATGAGCGAGCAGGATAGTGATCGGACATTGTCCGTGATTTGGTTTGACCAGGCCGTCGTGCGAGCGGCTTTGAATGGTCGTGTACTGATACTTGAAGGCCTGGAGAAGGCGGAGCGCAATGTACTGCCACTTTTGAACAACCTCCTTGAGAACCGAGAGATGCAGCTTGAAGATGGTCGTTTCCTTGTTGCGCCGAAGAGATACGACAACTTGGTAGCTGGTCGCAGCCGCCTGCAGCATCTACAGCAGCTGAAGCTTGTGCGCGTGCATGAGGACTTTCGAGTCATTGCGCTTGGGGTTCCTTCACCACCTTTTCCTGGCAACCCATTGGATCCTCCTTTGCGATCACGCTTTCAGGCTCGCTTCATTGATCGAGTTCCGCTCGACGTACTTCTATTCCAACTGCAAACGCATTATGCTCCGCATGCCTCGGCAGAGTGTGTTGAAGAGCTCTTAAGTTTTCATGAGGGCCTTTGGGCACTCATGAAACTACAGGCGCAAACATCCGGCACTGAGGCAAGGAATTTGGCTTTCGGCTCACCTTGCTTTCCCTGTGAAGAGTCTTTGATTTCAGCTGCTCAGCTGCTCGAGCTTGCACCAGGTTTGTCGGTACACCACGCAGTGAGCGCGATTTTTCCCTTTGGTAAAGCCAGTGGACTCCTAAGAGCAGAGGCAGCGCAGCTGGTTACAAGTATTTTGCCACCTCAGCCTCAGAGTGAAGTTGGCGCCCCACCTCCAGTTCTGGAGGAAGTCTTGGAGGAGGGTGCAGAAGCATGTGTTAAGATTCGCATCTGTAGAGATCTGAGAACATTTCGCTGCCGACGCGGACCGGACAAGGTCCAGCATGTGGCTCTGGATCTGCCAGACCACCAGAGGATTCTGACAGGAATGCTCCTTTCTGCGCTGGTCGGTCGAGACATCTGCCTCATTGGCCCGAGAGGAGAAGGCAAAACATTTCTTGCCAGGCAGTTCGGACATGCTTTGGGATATTCTCGTTTGGAGACACTGTTCTTGCACGAGGAAATGACAGCTCGAGATTTGTTTCAACGCAGGGCCACGAACAGGCAAGGCGAGAGCACATGGGAGCCATCCCCACTTCTCCAAGCGATGCAGAACGGTGGTCTTTGCGTGCTTGATGGCTTGCAACAGCTCCGTCCAGGAAGTTTGGCGTCCTTGATTCAAGTAATTCAAGATCGCGAGGTTACACTGTATGATGGCACCCGCTTTGTCTCGCCATGGCGGTGGAAGGTTCTGATGTCACTCGGCTTGACTTCGGAGCAGCTGTCCAGCAGAGGCTTGCGCTGCACACATCCAACATTCCGCCTGGTGGCTTTGGCGACCCCCAATGATGCACACCGTCGAAGTTGGCTCACAAACGAAGTGCTGCAGCTTTTTCATTTTTTCACACTGCCACTGCAGCCAGAGCTTGTGCCTGTCATTGCCGCTGCTGTGCCTGACTGCCCGGACAGAGTTGTTCGCTCGCTGCTTCGCGTGCGCCAGCTTCTTTATGAGGCCTCGCAAGACTCCGGCTCATCTCTATGGACTGGCACCAAGGATGATGGTGCCAATCCTTCAGTGATGCTGTCGTTGCGTGCAATTCTGCGTGCAGCAAGGACGGCAGCAGCCGCACCAAGTACTGTTGATATTGCATCGGAAATTGGTGCATACCTGCAGTCAGCTCTGATGACAGATTTTATGCCAGCAGCTGAGAGCGGAGCTGTGTTGGCTGTCCTGCGAGCCGCCGGGTTTCGCGTTCATTCCAAACAAGCACGCTTGCAGGATGCTGCTGGCATGGCTGTTCAAGCAGCAGACCTAATGGATTCAGAGCCAACCTTGCGGATTGGAACCGCTGTTTGCAGAGTACAAACACCGCTTGAACAGGCACTGGTCCCTGAAACCCAGTTCTTTCACAATCCACAGCAAACTCTGGCACTGCACGATATGCTTCGCGACATTGCAGCCTCTGAGCACTTGCTTTTGATGGGCAACCAGGGCGTTGGCAAGAACAAGCTCATCGACAAAATGCTTATGCTGTTGCACCGGGAGCGTGAGTACATCCAGCTACACCGCGACACCACTGTGGGCTCGCTTACCTTGGTGCCAAGCTTGCGCAATGGCCTCTTGTGCTATGACGACTCGCCTCTGGTGAAGGCCATGATCAACGGTCGAGTTCTTGTCATCGATGAATTCGATAAGGCTCCCACGGAAGTCGTGCTAACTCTTAAAGGACTCCTGCAGGATGGTGAGATCCTCCTGGCAGATGGCAGACGCTTCGTGCGGCACCGGAACATCCATGAGGCGTTCCTCGTGGTGGCCTTAGCAAACCGCCCGGGATTTCCGTTTTTGGGCAATGATTTTTTCCGTGAGATGGGGGACTGCTTTGCATGCCATGCCGTCCAGAACCCGGACCAGGTGTCAGAGGTCGCCATGCTGCAGTCCTATGCACCGCAGGTCCCGGTGGCGTTGTTGGAGATGCTGTCTGCATCTTTTAGCGAACTGCGGCAAATGGTCGAAGATGGAAAGCTCTCGTACCCATACTCAACCCGAGAACTAGTCAACATCGTGCGCCACCTGGCCGTGTATCCAGATGACTCCATTGACAGTGTCATGGAAAACGTCTTCGCCTTTGATGCCTTCGATGCACAGCTTCGACAAGTGGTCTTCAGCATTTTCCGCCGTCATGGGCTGCCTCTGGCGTCCGACTCTCCAGGCATGGCCGTGGCTCGGAGACGCACGCGGATTGCAGCTGCCGTGCATCTCGGCCCACCTGAGAAGGTGGCCACCTTCCAGCGCTCTCATAGCAACCGATCCGCAGCGATTTGTGTGGCCTGTGTGCTTTATTCTTTGGGCTTGCGAGTTCTGACTTGCACAGTTATGGAAGAATTCGGTGTTTGGCTCAGGCGAGCAGGCTCAGCAAGCGATGCTGGAGAGCCCTTTGCTGGAAAGCTGGCGACGGTTTGAAGGCTGTCGTGAAGAGAACATGAGTTCACACGCATATCCAAGAGAAGTCCATGGTCTAAGGTTTGCTGCAGGCTTGAAGCAGGTTGAGTAGGAAAGTTTGATCTGTGATGTGGAGATGTGTCTGGGAGCGGCTGGTGCTTCCAGGTGGTTGGCTTCCATTCAAGAGTAAGTCGTCGAGATCAAGAGAGTTCTCAGAAGAGGATCGCTGGTGGGCGCTGGGCTTCGTCACGACGGACGGTGTCGTCATCAAAGGCCACTCTCTTGCCATTAGAGTCCATATCACGTCGAAAAACCAAGGTGCGATTGGTCCACGTTCTTTGGTGCTCAGGGTAGTCCAGCCGTGAATGGTTGAACAGGTTTACAGGTCTTGGGAAGATAGCTGAACATGCCCTGTAAATTGAACATCAACCCTCAGTCTGCTTTGGCCGGGTACTCGGCTAGACCGGCCAGATAGGAACCACGACGAAGCACACAAAGCAGGAAACTTGGGGCTCAGAGTGTCGCGACTGTGCTCCTGTGGTGATGTGATGGTGCCCGCGTGTCCAGTGCGGATTCGCTTTAAGAGGATTCGTTATTGGAGTTGGTTGTGTCGCTGGGCAGGTGCGAAAGCTGTCCAGTGCTCGTAGCTCGCTGTTGGCGAAATACTTTGAGTGTTAGTCGCTCGCGCATGAGATCAAGAATCGCGGGTTCCTTCGAGTTCATGCGAGACTGAGGCAAGGACCCCATCACGGGTTCTTGGCTGGGAGCGTTGCTGGGCATGGCGTCAGCACAAGGGTGCTTGTGCATCCTTAGTAGCCAGATGGCGCTGCACGTTTATGACGTGCATCGTGAAGCTTATTGTGAAATCAGCTTGGCAGCCGGCAGCACGCTCAAGGATCGTGCGTCTTATGCAATCGGGTGTTCGCTACTTCCCGTGAGGGATTCAAAGGGAGGGTGTGTCTGCACCTACGATACGCGAAATGCTGCACATCTGAGCATATGGCCTGCCGATGGGGTCGTTTACAGCTTGAAAGTGCAGCCCCCAAGTTCGCCTCAAGAGGCAAAGATCGTCTGTGCAGGGCTGTTGGCAGATTTGCCATTGGCGATTTACCATGCAGAGTCAGGGAGCGAGCTTCTGCTCGTTCGCTGCGGCTCTTTCGACTCGGCATCTCCAGGAGTTGCAAGACTTGCTTTGGATCTGCATCCAGGCAGCACTGGAAGCCTCGCGATATCTCTCGATCCATGCCCATGCCCTGGCATCCATGCCCATGCTGCATAAACATGTCCAGCTGCAGGCCCGCCAAGATGGGTTTGCTGGCAGTCTACGTTCTCAGTCGCGAGCGCATTCTACTCAGATGCGCCGACTCGAGCGAGACATTGCAGCTTTACGAGCTTGTGCTTCCGACAGGCTGCTGGTCACGCAGCTAAAACTACTTGAAGCGAAGCAGACCAATAAGGGCACTTGTAGTCGTAGTGCTTACCGGAGGCAACCTCAGTAACGCTTTGGGTGGCAAGTCTTGCAACCAACAGTTCCGAACTCTGTGGCCGAGGAGTGGCGGGCAACAGCGAAAACGATGTTGATGCGTACCTGGCATCTTTGTCATCTCTGGGGGCGCATCTCCACTTCGCACGTTGGGAGCCCAAACTAGAGCCTCGCTTCTGGTCGCCAGTCCACCCAAGCGAGCTTGCTCTTCAGCCGCACCTCGCTGGCCTTGCCCACGAGCTGTCAGACGGCGACGCCGGCGACGTCAGCATGCTTTCGCAGGTATTGTTGACCGAGGATACATACTGCAGCTTTGCAGTGGGTTTGAATGTGGATGTGCCTGGCAATGCTCACCCTATCATGGGATACCGACGTTCTTCGACACTCTCCGAACTTCAGGATGTTGTACAGGCATCGACCAGTTTTCAGACCAGCCCGAGGCACTTTATCTCGTGCTGGCACGGTGCTTCGAAAAGCCTGGTGTCAGTTTCGTGGCTGAGTGACTCCAGGGGTCCTGTCTACTCAGTGGACCACGGCTGTGTCTGGCTTGAGGTCGTGGATGTCGCAAACGGGCAAATGCGCCGCATTGTCCTCGGCAAGGTTCCAGGTATGGGCTTGGCTTCAAGATCTTTGAAAGGAGCCGGGACCGACAACTCTTTGGCAGAGCAGGGAATGCTATTGACAAGGCGAGGAGGTTCTGTGGCCACAGCACCAGCTCGCAAGCAAATGGAAATGCCCAGTTGCGTTGCATGCTGCGAGATGGAGGACGGGCGCTTGGCACTTCTTTTTGCAGACTCTCATGTTCGCATCCTGGAGATTCGGAAAGGGCAGCTGGCAGTTCAAGAAGCCCTCCATCGCAGCATGCGCGGGGCCGGCGCCGATGTCGACATCGAGAGCCTCGAGAGCGAGAGCGAGAGCCGAAGCCTTCCTGGCGAGTCGGAGGATGACGAAGCCGACGATCTTGATGTCGAAGACACTGAAGAGGGTGAGGAGACGGAAGAATCGAGCGTTGACCACAGATCAGCCTCCACACCAGGAATGGTCGGAGGTTCGAGGGGCAAAGGTCGGGGGCGCCGCGGCAAGCGTGGAAAAGGTCGACTAGGAGGTGGCCGTGGGGGCGGGGCGAGGCAACAAAGCTCCAAGGACTCCAGTGGCGATGCAAAAGCAGGAGCTGGAGCCGGGAAGGTCCTCCAGAAGGCCAGGGAGCGAGCAATGCTCGCAGTCGGAAAAGAGAAGCTGGAACTGGAGCTTGCTGACCTGGACATTGCCAAGTATGACGAGCTTTTCCGCACAGTGGAAAAGGAAGTGACGCAATTGCGGGTGATTCTTCAAGCGGTGGAAGCCAAAGAAAAGGAGAGGACCTGGCTGCGAGGAAAGACAGTAGGCGAACTGGACGACAGCAAAATTGTGGATTTTGCGATTGGCGAGAAGACTGTTTTCAAGCACCGTGGTCAACGCGAGGACCCGTCCGTGGCGCAAGCCCTTCCAAAGCGACTCTCATTCGTGGTCGATGTCAGCGGTTCGATGGCAGTGTTCAATGGTGATGGACGGCTTGATCGGCTTTGCGCCTCCATGGTGATGGTCATGGAGGGTTTGTTCGGGCTGGAGCACAAGTACCTGTATGAGATCGTCGGCCACAGTGGTGAGACAGATTGGCTGCCATTTGTCAGGATGGGCAAACCTCCACGCAATCGGGCAGAGCGCTTTGCCGTTGTTAATGCCATGGCAGACCATGCTTCCTTCGCCCGCAGTGGTGACAACACACTTTCGGCTGGCATCAGAGCAATGACTGAAATTGTCAAAGAACAGGCAGATGACTACTTTGTTTTTCTGGTTTCAGATGCGAATCTCCGAGGCTATGGCATTTCGCCGCAGGATTTAGCGACAGCTTTGACAAGCGATCGGAGGATCAACGCTCATGCTATATTCATAGCAGAGCCAGACGCGGCACAAGAGATGAAGTTGTCGATGCCCGTGGGTCATGCGCATCTGGTGCTTGACACCGAAGGCTTGCCACTGCTTTTGAAGAACATTTTCGCGAAAGCTGTGCTCACAGGCCTGTCGAGCAAGCTCTAGTGTGCTGCGATGGCAGGAAAGGTTGTCTCAAGGCACCCCGTGCTTGCAGAGCAAAAGCTAGGTCAGCTAGGTAAGCAGGATGGAGCAGAATGCTTGAAAACTGAGCGTCGTGGACATGGACTGACATGACCTGTGACTGGTTCGCTTTGGATAGGGCCAGGCAAAATCGAGCCTCCACGGAGTATGAAGATGACGTGGAGTTGAAGGTTCTGCGGCATGTTACTACGTGTGCATCTCTTATTCATGTTCACAATTGAGCACAGATAGCCAAGTCAAGGTCTCCTTCAAGGATTTAGATGGAGCTTGTGAAGAGCTCATCGAGTACGAGGCAAGACGCGCATTAACACCCTGATTTTGCTGCGTGCGGGCAGCTGGAAGGTTGGATCCTTTGTTTCCGCCATGCCATCGTCTGGAAGTAGGTCCGAGCTTGGGCCGCCGGATTTCCTTCAATTTCGGATGATTCCGACACGCAGGGCCCACTTCCAGCGGAAATCTGGATGGTGCACGCGGTGCCGAGCACTGCTGTGCTTGCCTAAGTCTGAGTCTGGGATGTGCTTGCATGCCAAGTGCCTCGTCAAGTTTTCTCTGTGCAGGTCGTCAGCGACGGCTCGGTCAGAGGAAGTTGTGACAATCATGCGTGGCTACTTCTGGAAGTTCAACACCGGAGTGGAGCTTTCGTCCGAAAGCCTTGGGAAGTTGGCGAACTGGCGCAGGCGCCAAGTGGACTGGGCCTGGGCATGTCGGCAACCATGCGTCTTCAGGCGGATCTTCTGCCTGCAGCGAAAGTCCGCAAGAACTGCCAGCGGCTCAGTGAGCCCCAGAGTTTCAGACCACAAGGTGCTTCGTAACCTGTCAGCCTCGGAGGTCATCACGTACCTTTCCGAGCACCTAGGCCGTTTCAGCTTTCAGAAGGACCCGCTTGATTCTGCCGGTGTGAGTTCCAAGGAAAGAGAATGGCGTCCTGCAGCTGGCGTGCGTAGTCCAGGGTGCGCATTTTCACATCTGTCCATGGCCGCCCGGATGGAGAACTATGTCTCGGGGAGCTCCCTACGCTGTGTAAACTGGTGCAACGCGTTGCCAGCCTGCGAAGCCAAGGCGGCAAACTTGCAGAGTGTCGAGGCTGCCAGGAGTGGAGCTGGAAGTGCCGGAGTCGAGCAGAGAAGTAGCCCGGCAGCGGAAGCTTTGTCGAAGCTTTGTCGTCACGGAGGGTTCCCGAGACAAGCACCTAGGAACTCTACGACTCCATGCGGCAGTATGACGTCGCTTTTGCTGGAAAGCCGATGAGTTCCAGCTACGCCTCGCTCATTCCTGAACGCTTCATGGCCGATTGATCGTGTCGATGGGTTTGGCAGCATCCCGGAGACCGAAGTGCTGCGGACCAATTAGCTAAGCAGCTAAGGCTTGCAGGTGCTGTGCTTCCGACGATTGCAGGATGCCATGGAGCCCTCTTTGATACTCGGGGCTCGTCCAGATGCTCGAGCGAAGACTGGGCTGTGTCATTGTGCTTTTTGCAGGGATATACTCAGACATTTCGGTGACATGCAGTGACATGCAGGACATAGCGTGCACATGTGTGCACATGCCGCCAAACCTGCCCTCTAAGGAGTTGATGCGTGTGTGGGAAGGGGTGCTGCAAGAAGCAGTCCCGTCCCTGTGTATCGATTTGGACATGGCTGGGGGGCTCAAAGCAAGCGCCCGCGAGGCTTAGAGAGCAATAGCCGGTGCGTGCTTTTGTGGCCGCCGTGTTTCGGCCTAGAAGGCCGCTGTCACAGACGACTAGGCTGACAAAAAGGATCGTGACCAGCCGGGAAGGGCATGGTCCCACAACGCCCAAGCGCAACAGGTGGCCAGGAGCCCTCGGGCCATCCGTGCCCGATGCCAAGGAGTTCATGGAGAGAAAGAGGCGTCGCATCAAACGCACCAGCTGCATTCACGAAAGGCTCCGGCAGCACTTCGGCACCTGCACGGTTTCACCTAGCAACAAGTCGTCGTGCGTTGTGCGCACCCTGTTTTTCCACGTGGTAAAGAATGCCACTTCACGGGCAGGTGCAGTAGGAAGCGACCATGACACTGCGTGATCGGGCTGCCTCCCAAAGGCCAAAGAATGCCCAACAGCATCCGACAGGCAGTAAAGCACAAGACTTCATGTGCGCACGCGGGAATGCAAGTGGTGTCTGCAAGGGGCGAGGGCGAACTGACCACAGGGAGCTCTGCGCAGAAAGCGATCTCGCGACCATGAGCAACCCCCTTATCCCGCGGGGTGCTGGGCGGGCTGGTTGCTGCTATATGCAGCTTGCAGCTTCCGAGTACGGACAATGGAGAGCTGAGTTGTTGGCTAGCGAGTCCGGATAGCGGACGAGACTCTTCCTTTGTCAGTAGATGTAGAATGTAGAATCAAAAAGATAGCGGCTTCCCGTACCTTCAGACCATGCAGGTCCCGCCAACCGGACATCCACATATCGCTGAAGTGATGTCCAGTATGAAACGGGCGATGTACTGAACAATTGCAGCTGTTAGCGGCTTGATGTATCAGAAAGCCCTACCAAACAGAAACAACACTCAGGTTGGTCAGGAAGGCCAGGAAGAAACAACCAAAGATGTGGTATCCTGGTGAGCGCAAAGCACATGCTGTCTGGAACAAGACGAGAACAGCAACACTCGTGGGCGGCTTGTGGTGAGCCCCAGATGCCGCCCTCCAGCAGTCGGCCAAGTGTCTGGGCTATCCAGGCCCAATGTCATCGCATCTCGGTTAGCATTGGCAGCACAGCATCGCCGGGAAGTTCCTCGAGCCTTTGTCGCGAGGTTTTATAATGCCAAAAGATGGCAGGAGGGAAAGCAAGGCACGGTGTTGTTCACGTCGGCCTCGCAGCGGGGAGAGGAATCCGGGCATTCGTCGCTTGAAGGCCCTCCACCTATTTTCTTGTCGATCGGCGTCCGCCATCCTAACCAGATTCAGCTGGACATTGCAATCAGGGAGCAGGTCGCCATCAGTGGTTCCGGATGAAACAGTCTACCCAGCGTCCTTTCCAGGAGACATTGCAGAAGCTCTTTGACCTGGTAAACCAGGACGATGCTCACATGCCAATGTGCCAGTTGAAGTGCCTTTTTTTCTTCGCCCAGTGGCCATCGGCTCTCTGCGGTTGATGCCCGGTGCAGTCCTTCAATCAACACAAGCTTTTTCGCGAGGAGATCGAGCGCTTCGATGCGGGAAATACTGTAATCGCGGTTGCTCAGATTCCCAAAGTGGAACAGGAGCCCCTGAACCAGTGCAGCTGATATCGTCCTTCGGACCTGAGTGTCAGCAGGACCCGCACCTTCTGCCATTCTGGCACAATCGGGTCTGCGCCTTGATGTCTCCAGTTCTCCAAGCTTGGTAAGGGCATGTGCCACCAGTCCTCTGTAGAGAAACGCTGCAGCGTTCAGGCTTGGATGGAGCTTCAGAAGCGCGTGAAGAGCTCCATGTCACGACTTGAGCCGCGAGGTGGGGTTTCCTTGTGCAGTCATTACAGTTTGGGTCTGCATGTGCAGACGGTGCAATCAATCGATTCTTGCAGGTTGCTGTGGCAGCCGTAGGCTGTGCTGAGATGGCACGCGCACAGTGCAAGTAGAAAACACATCAAGTGCTAACCCTGGGCCCCGGGCTCCTGCTTGTTGCTACACATCAGCAAGTGTCTTGCGACTTTAATCGGAAGCAGGAAAAGCTGAATGTGCCTCCCCATATCCCCATCCGAGCTGGACGAACAATCTGAAGTGGGGAACGGTAGCTTCGGACTTGATTTTCGTCGTAGTTGAACTGAGGCTGACATCGCCGTTTGCACTGGCAGCTCTACTGTTTCAACTGTACAATGGACTACCAGGCATAGCTTCAGGTGGCTAGACAAGTGAAACGGGCAAGGGCTCATAGTCACGATTTTCGTGGTGTTGATGCCCCTCCGTCATCAAACGCTACATGCTTGCGTGTCTACTGATGTTCCGTCTGCACGGGCTGCAGGCTTGTCCATGCTGGCATATGCTTTGGCCAGAATCAAAGATTGGGAGGACCAAGAGATATGCTTCGTTGTCTGGGGCGCCTGCGCAGACTCTGCAAAGTTTGCCAGGATCCATCTATGCTTCAAGCACTGCTAGACAAGTCTTTGGCAAAAATGGATGATTTCGGCCCGACGGATGCTGCTAAGCCCTTGGGCTGCAGAAGCTTGTTGGCCAACCGGGCGCCCGGCTAGCCTTTGCAAATAAGCTAAGCTCTCGGCTGCAAGAGGCTCGCGTGGGTTTTGGCAAAGTGTCTTGGAAGCAGTTGTCGAGTGTTGGTACAGCTCTGATGAAACAGGGTTTGCTTGGAGGGAGTCCTCGGCAGGCTCCAGATCCGCGAGCGTGGAGACCTCTGGATAGCGCTATCCAAAGAAGCGGCACGTAAGATTTGTGACTCGGTGGCAAACGCGATTGTCTTTCGGTCGTTTCTTTTCTGCGGCTCAAGTGCCAGGCAACTCCGGAAGATTCATCGATATCTCAATGACGGCTTGGGCATTCGCAAAAGCCGGTATGGCAGAGCGAGTGCTTTTTGGCCAACTGGCTTCGGCTGCAATGGATTGTAGTGACCTGCCGCCGAAACTCTGCTGCACAATTATTTCACAAATTCAATCTGGCACAATAGACACAAGCTCATTTCATTCGCAGAGTTTGATTCCGAAAGATCCCCAAAAGGCTGTTAGTCCATGCATGCGTGCACGTAAGAACACAGGCGCCCTTCAAGAGGTCAACATTTTGGCTGAGGCACACCATTGCAAACTTGTGCTGGGCTTTTGCGAAGTCCAAGAACCACAACCCGCCTCTTTTCGACATGCGGCCTGGCTGTGTTCTTCCGCGAAATGGGTGTCTCACGGCTTGATTTGTTTGCGGTGCATGTTGATGAGGCTAGCAAAGCGTGCCATCGAATCCTATTCCTCGTTTGATCGTCAAAGTGTGGCATGCCAGCAAGCGATTCCCTGTCTGCCGAACGATGAGCTTGTGTGGTCACTGTGTGGTCACCATTGCAGGTGTCCAACTTGGTTTGGGCATATGCGACACTCGATGTTTGCCACGAAGAGTTGTTTGCAGTCTTTGCGAACTACACCGTGGCGCGCCAGCAAACAGTCAAAGAGAGAGGCGGATGCGAAGGGTACACTGGACCGTGTGCCCTTCATGCCTGCGAGAGAGAGAGTGAGAGAGAGTGAGAGAGAGAGAGAGAGTAGCCCTGACGAAAGAAAGAGAGAATGGGGGCTGTGCAGAAGAAGAATGGGGGACGACGACTTGCAGTGGTGTTTTATGTTTTGGAAAATCCGTGGAATGCTTAAG
>CAJNDV010030779.1:68349-86369 GCA_905221635.1 Symbiodinium sp. CCMP2456 | reverse complement strand
CTTAAGCATTCCACGGACTTGTCAATTTATGTTAGATTATAAGGCCTGCATGTTTCGTTCCAAAGTCGTGTGCTCTGCACTGACCGGGGCCTCAGTCTACGGTCATGTACACTCTACTCTACTGAAGTGTAGCTCGAGTACAGCGGTGTTCCGAGTGGAGGCAAAGAACAGGTGTGGGCAGGGGCTCCCCGAAGTTCCAATTCAACTTTCAGTCTTGTGTTGTTTCCGACAAAAGGTGGAGCGCTGCACGGTACAGCCGAGCCGATGAGGGCGAAGCCCTCGACGCACCAGTTAAAACCCCGCTTGGACCTGCATGTGCGCGCTCGCGCGCAAGGGGGGACTTCCGTCCCTTCCCTCTGTCCCGGTAGAGAGAGAGAGCGAGAGAGGGGCCTGCCCCCACCCCAAACCCCGAGCAAAGCAAAGCAAAGAGAGCGGCTAAACAGTGGTTGTTTGTGTGAAACAGGGACAACACCCGGCACCCCATGCCATGCCAGATTTGTTCGGATGCTCACTTGTCTGCTTAGATCGAGAGCGGCCTTTGGCGGCACTTCTCTCCACAGATGGCTTCCAACATGTTGTGGGCGTATGGGAAGGTGCAGCTGCGTTTGCTCTTGCAGCTGCTGTCAAAGTCTCCCGCTGGGGCTGCTTCTGTTGTTAGACCATTTTTGGCGACGTCCTCGTACCGTAAGCTCGGTAGGTCGGCATTGCCCACATGCGTCTCTACGACACCTTCGCAGAGTTCATCTCCATGAACATCGACCTTTTTGACAACCAGTCGCTCAACGAGGGAGAGACGTTCCATTCAGTCATATTCAGTCAATTTGGAATTGGTGATTTCGTCATGGTATGTTGTCGTGTGACGCGACGGTGCAGACAGCCTCGAGCGTGCAATCCAAGGAACATCGCAAACTCTGCATGGGCATATGCAACTACACAGCTCCCCAGTTTCTCGGCGTTGAATTGCTGAGGCGGCTGCTTCCCTGGTCCGACACACTGCGCTGACACTGAAGGAATATTTTGTTTATGATTTATGATTCAACACCCGAGGCAAAGAGGTGTTTGACACTCTGACGCGCAAAGCTTGTGGACGATTGAGTACCTTTCGCCTGGATGAGTTGTGCGGGCTCATGCGCCTGCAACTGCACGTAGCTGTAGGAGACATCTTGTATTGCAGAGGACGCATAAAGTGAAGAATGAATGAGGGCCTCTCTGCTTGTCGGGCGCCCATACAGTGCCATACAGCCATCCAGCCATTCAGGTGGGCCTATGTCAGAGCGAAGCCAGACACTGTGCCTTGGAAGAATCGTGGGCAGACCCGTTTCGATGCACGGATTCAGCCTGTGGCAAGGTTGCAGCCAGTATGATCTTTGAAGAGTCCGTAGAGTTACTGCAACCTCGAGTGGCAACGCTGGATGCGCAAAGTGTAGCAAACGTGCGGCGCCCAGGATATTTTCAAGATGAGGTTTGAAGTCAGACTTTCGCAGCAGAGGTCATTTGGATCCTGGCTACTTGTCAGCAGCTTCGAGGGCAGCCGGTTCCTGGCTCGCGAGGTCTGGTTGTCCGGGTCCTACGTCATGTGTGTACGTGTGTGCTCAGCTTTCGCATGTGTAAACCTGATCCCCCCAATGCGGCGCCGAGAAGTTCGATAACTTTGCATTGGTTTTGGCTCGAGAGAATGCGACAAGATGGGCCCGAACGTCGATGAATTTTCCACGGGGCCTGTAGTTTGTAGCGTTTATGCGATTGAGACCAGGATCGTAAATGGCGCAGCTCATTGCGGGCAAGTTCCAGGTCTCCGAGAAGATTGGCTCTGGATCGTTTGGTGATATATACATGGGTGTGAATGTGCAAACGGGCGCACCCGTTGCCATCAAGCTTGAGTCGGTCAGGGCACAACATCCCCTGCTGGTGTTCGAGTCCAAGCTTTACAAGCTGATCTCCAATGGCGTGCAGATTCCAGCGGTGCACTGGTATGGCGTTGAAGGGGACTACAACGTCATGGTCATTGACTTGCTGGGGCCCTCGCTTGAAGACCTCTTCAACTATTGCGACCGCAAATTCACACACAAAACAATAGCGGCAATTGGTCAACAGATGATTGATGCCATAGAATACGTTCATTCTCGAGGATTTCTGCATAGGGATATCAAGCCGGAGAACTTCCTGATGGGTGTTCAAAAGAAAGCCGGCGACGTGTACATCATTGACTTTGGCTTAGCCAAACGTTACCGAAACCCTCGCACGAGCCAGCACATTCCCTTTCGCAATGACAGAAAGCTGACAGGGACAGCCCGCTATGTTAGCATCAACACGCACAGAGGGATCGAGCAGAGCCGCCGAGACGATCTCGAAGCCATTGGCCAGGAGCTGAGTGTAGAGCAAGTGCCGCAGAAAACAGAACTAGTTTTCCCGAGCGTGTTTGCAGCAGAAAAAATCGAGCCACCGCACTCTGTTGTGACTGAGGCTACGTTTTGATGTATTTCTGCCGCGGCAACCTTCCCTGGCAAGAGAGATATCTGGGAGGGCTAAAAGGTGGTACCAAGGAGGACAAGTACAAACGTATCTTGGATAAAAAGGAGAGTACGTCCCTGGAAATCCTGGGCAAGGCAGCTCCGCCTGAGTTGAATGCCTATCTGAATTACGTGCGTAATCTGTCCTTCGAAGATCGGCCTGACTACGCATGGTGCCGCTGGCAATTCATCATGATCGTAAACCGAGAAAGTGCAGGTGGCTTCGAGCGCCTCGGTGATTGGGATTGGGATTCGCGGTATGTCCATGAGAAGGAGGAAAACGCGGCGAGATATGGCGATTCAGCAGTGGATCACGACCTGTCTCTGGCGGACAAGCTTCGCAGGGATGGAGATCGGAGCCGAAAGCAGGCTCCGATTTTCCACAAAACAGGCGACCAGGCAGAGACTGCAAACAAGCAGGGGCAGGATGCTCAGCAGCCTGCAGATTCACGTTCCGCTGAGGGAGGGCGAGCCTCAGATGCATCCGGCGCTGATGGAGAGCCCACAGCTGCAACGATTGGAACTCCAATCTCCAGAGGCCCGAAGTATTGGGCTGAGGGCAAGCTCACCAAGGCAGAAGATGAAAAACCGGAGCTTGTGCAGTTCAACAGTCCGATTGGGAGTGCTTTCACAATTGGACGTGCGGCAACGAATGACTTGTCTCTGGGCATACCTGCAGTTAGCGTGGCACATTGCAGCCTGAGATTGCAGGATGATGGTGAAGCCGTCGTGCTGGCGGACACTTCGCTCAACGGCACTTTCATCAACGGAAGCCTTGTGGGAAAGGGCAATGAAGCCGTGATTCCGAATGGTGCGGTCATCACCTTCATTAAGAACAAGTCTTATCCACAGCTGGTTCTTCGCATGAAGACATGAGGCGAACTCAGACAGCGTCTTGCCCGATGGCGAGCCGATTCTTTCCTCCAGTTTCGCTAAGTACATGTGTCCAGAAGTTATGCACGGGTGCGTCGACTTCAAGTTTCCGCAGTTTCACTACAGAGTGATTTTATAGGTGCCGCATGAAGAAGTTGCTGCCTTCGCTTAAGTGGCGTAGGCACAGCGAGTGCATGTATCACAGGTCGCAGGCTTGACCTGGAAACAGGCATGCTGCATCGACCACTGCCCAGTCAGAGAAAAGGGCTTGCACACGGAGGTGCAAACTTGTCAACATCAGCGGAGCCAAGGTCCTTGTGACAGCAGGTGGTTCGTGACCTCAAAGTGGATCAAGGCCCATGTAAAAGGGTATGCACGAACTAACAACTAACGATCAGTATTAGTTTAGCAGACAACACTCTCACCAGTCATCTGCCCTCGTGTCTGTTCCAGAGATGCTGTTGTAGCCAGCGGCCTTGCTCTGGGAATGTGCCTGCACTGGAAACCTCTGAGCTTCGACAGCCGGCGAGCGTCGCAGGCCGGGAGAACTACTGAGAATCACAATGGGGTCTTGCGCGCGTCAGACACCAATGCAAGAAGTATTGGACTTCTTTGAGGGCCCTTGCAATGCATCGGTCTTACCTGATTCCGGCAGTGGACTCGATGATCAAATGCTTGGGGATCGGACTGCCGGCTTATGCAACCTGGGCAACACGTGCTTCATGAACACTGCCTTGCAGTGCTTGGCAAATCTCCCAGATATTCGAGAGGTGATTTCGGAAAAGCAAAGCCAGCCGGCCTTCAGTGACCCAGTTGCGGTCGAGTTTCACAAGCTCATGCGGGCCTTGTGGGATCAGAGGTCCGACCCGGTAAGCCCTTCAGCTCTTAGGGACAGCGTCAGCCGCTGCACCTCTTCGTTTGCTGATTGGGAGCAGCACGATGCGATGGAGTTTTTGGAGTTCCTTATAAACCGCCTTGCAGAAGGATGCAAGGACTCGGGGGAGGCAGCTTCACCTTCACTTGCATTGCAAGACGGAGGCCAAGCAAGCGTTGAGGCAGCTGCTTCCCAGCTCCAGTCCAACTGCCCTCAGCTTTGCGCCCTCAGCTTGTTTTCGGGATCTTTGAAGACTACTATCACGTGCCCGGAGAACAGCTGCGGCACCAAGAGTACAAAGGTGGAGTCCTTTACATCTGTCAAATTGCCAAGCATTGACCCTAAGCTCAGCGAGCAAGACGACGTAGCAGTCGTTGTCGTACCAGCTGCTTCCTCTGAATTACCCATCGTGGAACATAAAGTGTTTGTCGAGCGTTCTGCGACGTGTCAGATGCTCCTGGACAGCGTGTCGACAAAAGCCAACCTTGCACGCAAAGTATGCTTGTGTACAAGTTTGGAGGACGGTCGCCTGCAAATCTGGTCTGAGCAGGATGTCTTGAATCCGATTGGAACAAAAGGGCCGTTTCTTGTCTATGAGCTGGAAACTGAAGACGAGGCTCTGTGCGTCACGCTTCGATCTGGTAAAGCAGAGATCTCAGGTGATGGCGAGAGAAGGGTATGCCCCGATGACGGTGTAACATATACGTTTGATGAGTTGAGGGCAGCCTTCGGATCGGAGTACTCCGCCGAAGACCTTCGATCTTATTGGTGCGATGCGATGGCCTTGGCACCATCTGCCGTACCTGCTGGGGCACAGTCCGCAGTCATCGTGCACTGCCGCCTGGACAGCCTGAGGCAGGGCTCCAAAAAAAGGTAGACATGTGTTTCCTGCGAGCGGCTGCCGGTCGTTTGCTTTGATTCTCAACCTGAGGCAGAGTGGCCGCATCCTTGTGGGGTTGCCGTTGCTGTTTGCCATGGAAGCTTGTCGGATTTAAGCACGTGTTAAACACGACAACATGGACAGAGGCTTTCTATCGAATGGACAGTCTCCTAATGTCGAAACTGTGAGCTCTGGGCCGTAGAGCAGTGGCTGCAACGTTGGCTGTGTTTGTTAACATAGAAGCCGTGACAGTGGATATGGTGTGATACTCAGGACAGAATCACAAGTCAAGCTCAGCTTGTTGATGCCATCAGGGTGCAGTTGATGCTAAGATACAAGCTGGAGGATGCTTCAGGTTGGAGCTTGTACCAGACGAGTGCCGGCTGGAATGCTGCCAAAGCCGACACACTTCTCGGACACGAGGCCTCGCCCAACAATGACCAGCTCGCCCTCCGTGAATGCGAACATCTCGTAGTGCACTGGGGAGATCCTGCCCAGCCTGCCCCGGACCAGTTGCTGTCAACAAGCAACAGAGTCACATGGGATGCTGAGGATTCTTACAGTCTAGACAACTGCTTCGACTGGCTGACAGCGCCACAGCAGCTCTCAATAGACAATGCTGTTCTCTGTAATGGGTGCCAGAAGAGGGTGGAAGCTTTGAGTAGAGTTCAGCTTGCCGGTGCACCTCCGGTACTTGTCTTGCACCTCAACCGCTTCGAATACAAATATGGACAACGCAACCGACTCTTTACTTCCATACATTTTCCTGTTGATGGCCTGGACTTGACCCGGTTTTGCACCGAATCTGACGAAGAAAGTGTCGACCCAGCACCTCCCCTTTATGATCTGCTTGCCACCATTATCCATGCTGGCAGTGCCTGCTATGGACACTACACATCGTGTATCCGCTCATGGCGAGGAGTCTGGTATCTCTACAACGATGAGACAGTCAAGCAAGTCTCGGCCGAGGATGTAAAGAAAGACACACGAGGCACTTACGTGCTCTTCTATCTTCGCCGAGATCGGCGGCCTGAAGGTTGGGGGAGCCTCTAAAGCCTACTCTCTTAAGGCGACGAATCGAAACCCCCATGGAGCGACAGCAGCAGCACCGATGCCTTTGAGCTCGAGGGCTTGCGTCGGCATGCTTATAGGGTCCAGCATCCTGAAGATACATGCGCGTGGATCCGCGGAGGCCAAGCAAGGAGAGCAAGACACAGCTTTACCGCAAATTCGAGCCTGTCGAAAAAGCGTTGATTGGATTGACCTCTTGGTGCACATCACACAGTCGCTGCGAGCACGGTGTGTGGGTGTGCGCGTGTTGCGTTTGTTTTTTTCGTTGTGTGGGTGCCGAGGACAGTCTCATGGTAGCATTGCCCTGAGAGATGGTCCGCGATGAGGTCGAAGCCAACTTATGACATGTGCGCTTTCAGAACGTTCGCCAAGGCTTTGTTGGACCTTCGTGTTCGGTTGGATTCCGAGGGCGCTGCTCAGGTGGTTTGGTCACTGTGGCGAATGGGACTGGCCCTGAGAAAAGCCAGCGTTCGCAGAAGACTGAGATGTTGTCACTGTGTGCTCTAGGTCGCTTCCATGATGCTTGGACGCTTTTCGTTGCTTGGTCGCATTTTGGTTCAATGTTCTTCCGGCATCGTGTCCGCCATGCAGGTCCGCACGCTCAGTGACGGCCGCCATCCGGAGCATGGAAAGACTGGCTACACAAAAAAGCATGCAGTCGATGGACGGCAGTTTGTGACTCAGCTCTGGCTTGCGAGGCTCTTTGCAGCAGATGAGCAACACTTGTAGCAGGCGTTACTATCAGACGCTGCTCATGGAGACCGAGCGCCGAGGAGATGTGCAGAAGCAGGCTCTGAGATGCGTTGAGATATCCCCTCGCCCACAGTGCTAAGCAACAGGCGTAGGAGCCAGATTGTGCCACGCAGCACGACGAGGTCTTTCTGTGGAAGCAGATGGCAGCCGATTTCTATTCGCGAAATCTACGCACCGCTTGCCTCAACTGTGCCAGGGGCTGCAACGAGTTGGATGCAACTAATGACAAACTGGTGTGCATGTGTGTGGGACCGTGCTGCTGAAAGACTGCTGATATCCTCGTTCAGTTCATTCTATATTCAGATCTCTCCACTCAGAAGAACACAGTTGCATCCATTTTGTTGGTACTCGTCCTGCTTCATTCTTTACATTAAAACCAATCCATGAAAGATTTGTACTTTGCTGGATTCAAGTCCATTTGTACTTTGCTGGATTCAAGTTCGTGCGCGTTTGTCTGTTGACGGAGAGAGCTACAGTCCCGTGGCTGTGGTGTGGGGCAGCCCTGTTCCCGCGAAGCGCTGCAGTTCTGTGGCTTTCTTGCCAACGGACTTGAGCAGGGCTACATTGTGACTGTCAAGTTAGAGGGGAGACGGAATGGACGATCCACTTGCATCTATGGCGAAAAATCGGCCCAAGAGTGATACCACTCCGCTCCGATTCAATCCGCCTTAGCGAGGCACGGCAGGAACTAGCAGCTTTTCGTATGGACCTGCTTTTTCCACGCTCTTGTGGGCATATGCACGTAGACGTAGAGTACTTGGCAGGCTGAAAGGGCAGATTGGAGGTGTCTGCATATGGTGATGGTACACTGATTTCATCTGGTGGGAAGCCGAGGAAACATCTTGCATTGCGACCCTTTGTACTTCCTTGCTGGCCCCTTAAATCTGCAGCGGAATCCATCACTTTCGCCTGCTAGCTGCTTTCGTTCTTCAGGGGATGAATCCATACCGCGAGCAGAAGCCCGGCGGATTTTACAGTGCTTGGTGAACAGAGTCAAGGCGAGCTGACACGTCGCTATCGTGTTCTCCAAGGCAGGGCTTTGCCCCCGAGAGTTCGGGCTTGTTTGGTGGAACCTTGTCTTCGGTTGGCCTAAAGTAGAAGCCGGAAAGTTGGAACAAGATTATCCTCATGCCCCTAACATAAGGTATAAGGGATCCTAGCACTAATCCTCCTAAACCCATGTTCCAACTTTCTGGCTTCTACTTTGCTCTTGGGCGCCAAAGGAGCATTGAATTCGGGCATGCTTGCATGCCTGAGGTTATGAGGCAATCCAATCATTCAACAAGGGACTCTGGCTGCCCATGCCGAAGCGGAAAATGAACTTCGTTCCGATGATCGTGTGCTGGGCTGAGATCCGAGCTGGCTCGGACTCGCTTGGATGCATGTGCGAGATCGAGTGGCTCTTATTGCAACAGGTGCTCACTGGTTCCTTGGGCGCTGTTCGTGCTGGTGTACAGTTCTTCGGCAAACAGTTGTGAAGGTATAGCTGAGTGCACCGAATGAAACGAACCTCAGGCCTGATGGCCTTCCAGTTTCACTACAGCCAGCCAACGCTTTGCAACATTGTCGTCTTTGTATTGCTCTTCTTCGTGCTCGTTTTTGGCGTCAAGGCGGGATCCTTTTTCGGCATTTTCACGAGCTTTCTCAGCATTGCTCGTCGCCGCACGAGGCATTGACGGGACGCTTCAGGATCTTTAGTGGCGTGCAGTCGGAAAGACAACCGCACTCGGCCCAGATAAGTTCAGTGATCATGTTCGGACTCTTGCTCTGTGTCGTTTCGGTTTTGCAAGGTCCTTGCTGAGGGGGTCCCCTGTTTTCTGACATTGGGCATCTGTCAGAAAATTGACCCCCTTGCAGGAGGGGGTGTTTTTTTCGGATAGAGGATGAATCGGGGGCGAGTTTAAGATGTGTGATGAACCACGATCGCCAAATGAGGGAGCAGGTTTAAGAGATGTCATCAACCGGGATCGCCTAATGTGTGGGTGGTGACGAGGTTTGGTTGAATCGCCACTTGAGGGGGCAAGTTTAAGATATGTGGTCAAGCAGGATCGCCAAAAGAGAGGTCGTGTTTAAACTACGTGTTGAATCAGGATCGCCAAAGGAGGCAGCGTGATTAAGACATGTGATCAACCGGGATCGCCTAATGATGGGCCGTGTTTAGAATATGTGATGAATCGGGATCGCCAAAGTGCGGGCTAGCTTAAGATAGCTGATCAACCGGGGTCGCCTAATGAGGGGCCGTGTTGAAGATAAGTGAGCGAGTTTAAAATAGGTGGTTTGATGCTTAAGATATGTGATCAACCTGGATCGCTGCTGTGTGGAGCCTTGCCTGCCTGTGCGGGAGTGAGAGTCGAAAATGAGGGGACGGCTTTACAATTGTGCTCAACCGGGATCGTTTAAGATATGTGATGAATCGGGATCGCCAAAGAAGCGGGCGTATTTAAGATATGTGATCAACCTGGATTGCCAAAGGATGGGGCGAGTTCATTTTATGTGATGGAGGAGGATTGCGAAAGGAGCTGGGCGAGTTTCAGACATGTGATCAACCGGGATCGCCTACTGAGGTGCCGTTTTAAAGATATGTGATGAATTGGGATCGGCAAGGGAGGGGGCTTGTTTAAGATACCTGATCAACTCAGATCGCCAAAGGAGGGGGCGAGTTTCAGATATATGATGTGTCGGGATCGCCACAGGAGAGGCGAGTTTAAGAATTGTAATCCACGTGGATCGCCAACTGTGCGATGGAGCGGGATTGCTAAAGGAGGGGGCGCGTTGTTCGCTGTGCGTGAGAAACATGCGGTATCTTCGTTCCAACAAACATTTAGTGTCAGACGCTTGCATATTGACACTCTGTTTGCAAATCGGGGCGCCCCCCCCTGTGTGCGGCTCAAAGGGGGTACTATCGCCAGCTGGAACCATGGGTTTTCGCTCTTACAGTATTTAGCGTAGACAAGCAAACGGTTAGTATATCCCATGTGGGGTCTCTGGCTTATTGTTCCCGGCCCCCAATTACACAGTTGAAATAATGTAATTCCGGTGCCACCTCCCCTGGATTCAACTGATTTAAATTACTTAATTCCCGGCCCAAATTAAATAATGAAATAAAACTACATCCTGGAAATGGGGGCCACCTCCACGGTATTTAGATTATTTAGGTCATTTAACATAAGTTATGTAAACTATTTATATAGTTGGGGCCAGCCGGGATGTTAAAACGTGAAATAGTTTGAATAGTTTAAATCCTGGGGAGGGGTCCGGGGGCCACCTCGGATTTAAATTTTGTTTTTTCGTAATTTAAGTTTTTTGAGTATTTCAAAAGTTCAATTGGGGCCGGGAATTACATACTCTAAATATGTTAATAATAATAACAATAAAAAAAATAATAATGTAAATCCTGGAAAGGGGAGTGGGGCCATCCCCGCAGGATTTAAATTGTTTGGATTATGTAATCTGTTTAAGTGATTTATTTTTTCTAAACTGTTTGACTGGGGCCGGGAATTAAATATTTTCAGCAATTTAATGTTTGAAAATAATGTAAATCCTGGGGAGGGGGTCCGGGCGCGGGCGGGTCCGGCGGCACGGATGGGGAAAGGGACTTAAATAGTTTACAGGATTGCGAGTTTCAATCCTGGGGAGTGGGTTTGGGGGGGTCCACACCTGTCTACATCGTCACCCCGCAGCCCAGCCCACCTCCCATCCTCCTCTCCACCCCCCTCCACCTCTCACACCCTCCCACCCCTTCCACCCTCACCCAAAGAGACAAATGAACCTATTTCCGGCAGCTTACAGAAAACCCATTTTGTTAGTGTATGCTGTGGCCCTTCCCTTGCCCATTTTTCACCGACAAACGACACCATTTTGCTAGTTTATACTGTGGCCCGGTCCCTTCTCGTTTCACCAAAAAACACGCCACTTTGTTACCCTATTCTCCGGCCCCTTTGCCGAAAAAACAAGCCCCATTTTGTTAGTGAATGCTGTGGCCCCTTTCCCTTGCCGCTTCCTGTGGCCCTTTCCCTTTCGTCTTTGATCACCGAAAAACATTTTGTTAGTCCACGCTGGGGTCGGTCGCTTACCGTTTCACCAAAAGGCACACCAATGTGCTAACTTATTCTCTGACCCCTTTCCGTTTCCTCCTTTTCCCTACAAAAAGCCAATTTTGTTACTCTATACTGTAGTCCGGCCCCTTCATGTCTCAGCAAAAGACGGTATTCTCTGGCCCCTTTCCTTCTCTTCTTTCAAATCGCAAGGCTTGGTCCCAAAGATTGTTGGTTGCAGTTCTTATCCAATAGAGAAGGGAGGCGAACCAAAGATGATAGGGACCAGGGCTTTCGATTCGTCTGTCTGGAGGAAAGCTTACACCAAAACTCTTACCGGCCAGGGCTCGCGACTTGTCTCTTTCAGTTTTTGGAGAACCCGGGCCAGAGCAGGGGGCAAGGCAAAGCAGGATGAGGGGGACACTTCTTGCACCAGAAAACATATGAGGGACACTCGTTGCGATTCAAGCTGGTCCCACAAATCACCGCAGGAAAAGATGAAGCGATGATGGGGACACTCCTTGCGATTCAAGGTTTCCAGAGCATGACCGCCGAATAACATGAGGGGGACACTCCTTGCGAGTGAAGGTTTTCTAAAGCATCATCGCTGGAAAAGATGAAGGGATGAGGCGCCACTCCTTGAGAGTGAAGGTGTTCCAGAGAGACAAATTGCAAACCATAGTCTTGAATATGTTGGGTTTAAGTTCTCCTCCAAAGAGACCAATCGCCAGCCTTGGTCCCCAAGGTTGTTGGTATAAATTCTCCCCCAATGGAGCAGGACATAACAACGTTTGCGAAATGTTTCTTTGAAGAACCCGGAGCAGAGCAGGTGGGGGAAGGCAAAGCAGGGCGAAGGGGACACTCCTTGCGCTTGCAGGTTTTCCAGAATATGACCCGAGCACGTCAGAGGGACACACCTTGCGATTCAAGGAGTTCTAGAGAATCATCGCAGGAAATGATGAAACGACCATGGGGACACTCCTTGCGATTCAAGGTTTCTACAGCATCCTCGCCAGATAGCATGAGACACTCCCTGCGAGTGAAGGTTTTCTAGCGCATCATTGCCAGAAGCAATGAAGGGATGAGGGGGGGCACTCCTCGCAATGGAAGGTTTTCCAGAGAACCCTAACCCAAACAGACAAGTTGCAAATTCTTGTATTTCATATTGTGGGTTTAAGTATGCTTAAGTTCTGTTCCAACGAGACAACTCGCAAGGTTTGGTCCCTAAGATTCTTGGTTTAAGTTCTTCTCCAATGAATAAAAACGTAAGACCAGGGCTTGCATTTTGTATCTTTCGAGGAGCAAATAGACTAAAAATCTTAGGGGCCCGGGCCTGCGGTTTGTCTTTTTAAGTTTTTGGAGCTTGCGATTGAAGGTTTTCTGGAGCATTATCGCCAGATGAGATGAAGGGATGAGGGGGCGCTCCTTGCAATTAAAGGTTTTCCAGGGCACCCTCGCCCTCACCCAAAGAGACAAATTGCAAACCATAGTCTTTACTATTTTGGGTTTTCTCCTCCAAAGAGACCAATCGCCAGCCTTGGTCCCCAAGGTTGTTGGTATAAATTCTTCCCAATTGAGCAGGCATTTCAACCCAAAATCTGACGGACCACGGCTTGCGATTTGTCCCGTGGGAGGAGAACTTGGACCAAAAGTCTTAAGGATCCAGGCTTGCGGCGAAGTGTTTCTTTGAAGAGTCCGGACCAGAGCACAAAGCAGGGCCAGGGGGACACTCCTTGCGCCGGCAGGTTTTCCGGAACATCGGAACAGTTACGAGGGACACGCCTTGCGATTCAAGGCGTTCTAGAGCATCATCGCCGGAAAGATGAAACGACGATTTCTAAAGCATCGCCTCCAGACAACATGAGGGGGACACTCCCTGCGAGTGAAGGTTTTCTAGAGCATTATCGCCAGATGAGATGAAGGGATGAGGGGGGCACTCCTTGCAATGGAAGGTTTTCCAGGGCACCCTCGCCCTCACCCAAAGAGACAAATTGCAAACCATAGTCTTTACTATTTTGGGTTTAATAAGTTCTCCTCCAAAGAGACCCGTCGCCAGCCTTGGTCCGCAAGGTTGTTGGTATAAATTCTCCCCCAATGGAGCAGGCATTTCAACCCAAAATCTGACGGACCACGGCTTGCGATTTGTCCCGTGGGAGGAGAACTTGGACCAAAAGTCTTCAACATCAAAACTTACGAAATAGTTTTAGAAAGCCCAAGCCCAAACAGACGAGGAAAGGCAAGGCAGGGCGGGGGGGACACTCCTTGCGCTTGCAGGCTTTGCACCACATCATCACCAGGACAGATATTGGCGACTCCCCTTGCACGTCAAGGTTTTCGGGAGCACCATCGCCAGAACAGATGAAGAGCTTAAAGTCGAAATGTTCTACGTATATGAAGGGACTAGACATGCCCTCATCTCTTCGGGTGTCCCCCTCACCTTTGTTGTTGATGCTCACTTTCAAATGTTGATTCGCAAGGAGTGCCCGTCACATTTCTCCTCTTCAAATCCTCCGTCGCAAGCAATGTCCCTGTTATCTGTCGTCAGTCGCAAGCAGTGTCCCCTTCACTTTGCCTGTTGTCTAAACTGTTCAAGTCCTGAATCACCAGCCGTGCTCCCCTCATCGCGTCTGGTGATGACCTTCATCAACTTCTCCATTGCAAGCAGTGTGCCTCTCATCTCTTCTGGTGATGATGCTCCTCAAGCTGCCAATCGTGCGCAGTGTCCCATTCGCCTCTCTTGAACTCCCCAATCGCAAGCAGTGTCCCTCACATCTTTTCTGGCAGCGACACTCTACAACAGTTTGTTTAACAAAGGGTGTGGCAGTCAACTCTTCTGGTGCCGACCCTCTGGATTCTAATCGAAAGCATTGTCCCCTTCATCTTATCCGGCGACGTTCTTGTCGATTTTCCCAGCTGCAAGCAGTGTCCCCTCACTTCGAGTGTTGATGCTCTTCAAGGCGTCACCCCCTCTTGAAACCCGCGGTCGCAAGCAATGTGCCCGTGTACCCTTCGCTTTTTTGATAAGGTCATGTAGAAAACTTTCAGATGTTACATCCCGTCATTGGTCTCGGACAGAGGTCGCAGAGTATTGGTTGAAGCGGAGTGATCACTCCATCACTGCAAAATGCCAAGAGTGAGAATTTCGTTAGATCGCGGGTTCAACTCCCACTTGTTTGTGAGCATGTCTGTCGGTCAGTAGTTCGGGACGTCAATGCTTGCTGATTTCTATATGGCACGTGTTTCTCCCCGCTTTTCTTCTGGCCGCCGTGCAAGCTTTCCTTAGACAACACCGTGCCGGGACGCGTCGCGCTTGCCTAAGAAACGTCTTCGCATCAATAGTTTTGCAAAAGGTTACATAGCGACATTCTGTTTGCAAAGGGCTTTGACGCCGTGCAAGCCGGACGGGACGACCCTTCGAACATGTTGCATGATCTCGATAAACAACCTTGTTGCTGTCCACCACCGTCCACCACGCTCCTGCCACATTCCGAACGGCTCGAGCCCTTCATGCCGACGCAAATGTCGGGGGCTGCGCCCTTGCAAGTAGGGCGTGCGCTGTCCACCCTAACCCCCCGGCAGGACCTGGACCTAGATGTAGGTCACATAGCAACGTGAGCTTGCAGATGACTCGCGTTTGGGTGCACTGCAGCGATAGAGTATACCTAGTATCCCTCGAGATGGTCTTGATCTATGTTCGCATGCCTTTCTTTGGGCCTCTGATGTTAGTTGATCTCTGTGTCTTCGGAAGAATCTCGCGAACTACAGGAGCCGACAGGCCGTATGAAGTGCCATGGTTTAGACTTGCTTGATCGTTGGGGTGTTCTTGTTTCTGAGGGACAAGTTTCTGTATCGTGGGGTTTCGCGCAGTCCCACACGCCTGGGATCTGTGCCTGCTTCGGGCGAGTATGGGAGTCGAACCCCCCGGCTAGAGGCCTTTGACAACATCATGCCGGGGACAGGTCGCGCTGGCTTTTTAAAGTATCGTGCCACCAATAATTTCTGCAACACCCTTGTGAAGCCTCCATGCCGATGCATTACACCCTCGATTTGTCATGATCTGTTTTTGGTCGTGCAAGCTGGCCTTGGACAAGATGGTGCCGGGTGTTGGGTCGAGCTTGCTTCCATCAATAATCGCTGCAAAAACCTTTTCGCTTGCAAAAGGGGGGGGGGGGCTGCGCCCCACCCAACCCCCACCTTTTATTCAAGCCATGCGAGCTTGCCTTAGACAACGTCGTGCCTGGGAGGGACGCTCTTGTTTAAGAAGCATAGTGTCATCAAAAACTCTGCAAACCTATGCTGAAAATGTGTTGGAAAATATGGGTGGGGGGCTGTGCCCTGCAGGCACGAACCCAGTAGCATATGTATATATATATATATACACATACATAATACCTACATCGATATATTCATGTATTTATAGGTATAGGCGGTATAGGCATAGGCATAGGTATGTGCATATATGCATACAAATCGAAACAGAACAACTTGCAGAAGCAAGCGGGCACAGTCATACGACTGGGGAAAATAGATGCCCGCTGTTAGAAAAAGTGCCCCCGTTGCTGAGCCTGGCTAGTGCCTGTCGCTGCTTCTTGTGAAAGCAGTTGCATGACAAGGTCTTGGATGATCTTCTTCGCCTTTTCACTGCTCCTTGCATGGATTGTCGGCTACGTGCAGGGCGACCACAACTTCTCGGCGAGCACCGGGTGCCTTGAGCCAACAACTGATGAGCTAATGCGACTGTCGCACAGCTCTCCCAAAACTGGCTCTTGCGATTTTTCCATCAGGCGTTACTACGACCTGGGCAATTTGAACAACTACACGTGCCCCGGCATATATGACTCGGAGCACCTGTGACACCCCCTTGCCATCACTTGCCCCTGCACGCACACACACACACACACCCACCCCTCTCGATGCAACAAATAACATCCGTCGCGAAGGATGGTCTATCCGAATCGGATGCTCGGGCAGCAGCTGCTGGATGCTGGCATTGTGCAGTTTGCACCGGGCAGCCAGCTGGACATCAAAAAGTCCATGGGCCTTTCGTCTGCCAGACGGTTGTTCTGCTTCTTCTTCGGGCCAAATCGGGCAGCAGTTTAGATCCACGAGGCTTCAAGAATGGGCAGGTCTACTGCGTGGTCAGACTCTTGGATCCTTGCTCCTGTGCATGGTGAATGAGATATGTCGAAAGCTGACGGCTGTGCGCCTGTTGCATGCGATGAAGGCGCCAATCGTCTTTGGCACCACGACCCCTCTGTCGTACGACTTCTGGGCAGTAGGCCGACGGTGTCAGCGATGCAGCAGTGATGCATGCGTCTGCAGTGGCAGGCATGGACTGTTGCAGTGGAAATCAGCCAGACTTCTCCTGCCGCATCTTGATGATTGGAACTCGTAATGACAGTGGTGCTTCTCTGACAGGCCCTCCCCCACGATTCCAATCGCAATCTGAGGCAACTACAACAATCCGCAAGCCAGCGGTGGCATCAGGCAAACAGTCGAAAGGCCTCGCAAAACTGCAGCGGACTGCATGTCAGGCTGATGAACAGCAATGATCGCGCGTACTACAGGCTCGGCATGGGCGGGAAAAAACCTGTTCGCACCATGTTACCAATGTCGCTTCATCAACTTTTGGGGGGACCCTTGACATGGAGCTTGGTTGAAGAAATTGCAGGCCTAGACGTGACCTTTAGGAGCAGTCCAAGCCTGACAACAACGCCTGACGCGCTTACGAGAGCACCCATGTTCCAATTGCATAACTCTCCGGTACATGTTACAAAACAGTCTTTCCAGCATAGTTTTGGCGATAACAAGTCTATCACTGGAGGTGTCACCGTGCCTGCGTCGTAGCAGCAATAGTATTAGCAGCAGTGGTAGTAGTAGTCGTAGTCGTCGGAATAGCAGCCCCGGATAGCAGGAGCAGGCGCAGTCGCAGAAGCAGTAGCAATAGCAGTAGCAACAGCAGCTGCAGCAGGAAAGAGGAGGAGGAGTAGTAGCAGTAGTACCAGGAGGAGGAGTAGCAGTAGTAGCAGGAGTAGCAGGAGTAAGGGTGGAGGAAGTGGTGGTAGTAGTAGCAGCAGCAGCAGGAGGAGGCGTAGTAGTAGTAGTAGTAGTAGTAGTAGTAGTAGTAGTAGTAGTGCGAGTGCTAGTGCTAGTGGTACTGGTAGTGGTAGCAATAGTAGCAGCAGTATTACATTGATCATTGTACTAATAACAAATTATTAGCGTTATTACAACTGGAATTGTTATTAGCATTAGTCATAGTAGCAATCGTTGTTGGTAACGGCTGCGTAACGGATCCCACGCTTTTCGCCTTGTCAGGCCATGAAAACCCTGGCCCTGCCGACAAACTCGGAATTGGAGGGGCGAGTGGGGGGGGGGTAATAGGCCCCTTTCGCCAAAGCAGAGCATCCATGCGGCAACCATGATAACGTTCCGACAAACTCCATCCATTCCCGCAGAGCATCCATCTGGCAACCATGATAACGTCCAGATCAGACTCCACCCATTCCCACAGAGCATCCATGCCCCAACCATGATAACGCCCAGATCAGACTCCATCCATTCCCACAGAGTATCCATGTGGCAACCATGATAACGCCCAGATCACACTTCGTCCATTCCCGCAGAGCATCCATGTGGCCACCATGATAACGTTCCCACAAACTCCATCCATTCCCACAGAGCATCCATGTCCCAACCATGATAAGGCCCAGATCAGACTCCACCCAGTCCCGCAGAGCATCCATGTGGCAACCATGATAACGTCCAGATCAGACTCCACCCGTTGGCAACCATGATAACGTCCAGATCACACTTCGTCCTTCCCGCAGAGCATCCATGTGGCAACCATGATAACGTTCCCACAAACTCCATCCATTCCCACAGAGCATCCATGTCCCAACCATGATAAAGTCCAGATCACATTTCGTAAATTCCCGCAGAGCATCCATGTGGCAACCATGATAATATTCAAATCAGACTTCATCCTTTCCCGCAGTGCATCCATGTCCCAACCATGATGACGT
>CAJNDV010030779.1:47593-68249 GCA_905221635.1 Symbiodinium sp. CCMP2456 | reverse complement strand
TCCCGCAGAGCATCCATGTCCCAACCGTGATAACGTCCAGATCAAACTCCGTCCGTTCCCGCAGAGCGTTCATGTCCCAACCATGATAGCGTCCAGATCAGACTCCATCCGTTCCCGCGGAGCATCCATGTCCCAACCATGATAACGTCCAGATCAGACTCCATCCATTCCCACAGAGCACCCAGGTCCCAACCATGATAACGTCCAGATCAGACTCCTTCCATTCCTGCGGAGCATCCATTTGGCAACCATGATGACGTCCACGTTTGTGAGGGGGGTTATGGGGGCGGCTTGGCATCCGTGCTGTCCATGTCCCAACCATGACAACGTTCCCACAAACTCCATCCATTCCCACAGAGCATCCATGTCCCAACCATGATAACGTTCCCACAAGCTCCATACAGTCCCACAGAGCATCCATGTGGCAACCATGATAACTTCCAGACTACGTCCTCCTCCTGCTGTCGTTTCGTTCGCTATGTCTATCTATAGATATGTATATATATATATACACATATACATATGTTTAAGCATGAAGCCTTACAACCCCTGATCCCCCGGAAACCTGGCCGAACTCTCTGGGATTTGGGTTTAGGGTTTAGAAATTAGGGTCCGTGCATGACAATGCTCATCAACCTCATCTTCATCCCGATGATGTTGATACCACGATGTTGCTTTGGATGCTCATCTTCAGCTCATTGTCATCATCATGCTCGTCGTTCCTCGTTCCTCTGTTGTTTTGTTGCTGTTGTCTGTTCTTGAGTCTTCTGTTTACGCTAAATCGGACGGATCTCGCATTTTCGGAATTCCGCGTTTCCAGCCTTTCCGCGCAAGAAGAGCCAAATTGAATCTTTCCATGCACAGAAACCCACACGAAAACGAATTTTGACAATAAGCTACATTGGTAAAACACATTAAAAACAAAACGGCGCACAAAAAACCTCATTTTTCAAGGCTATTTTTCACTACTAAAACAATGGTCTTTTCCACGCCAGCGGGTCCAAAACCCACGCGAAAACCCATTTTTCCATAAATAAACGAGAAAAAGCAACCTCGACTTTTCGAAAAAAGGCCCTATTTTATTACCCCCCCACCCACCCCCCCACAAGTCCAACTTGGCCGGTAGTAGCGTCATTTTCGAGGTCCAAACCCCAAAAACATGGGATCCGCTACGGTGGCGTGACCTTGTTGTTGTAGTTGTAGCAGTAGTACTTGTAGCAGTAGCCTCGTAGTAGTAGTAGTAGCAGTAGTAGTAGTAGTAGTAGTAGTAGCAGTCGCAGAGTATCAGTAGCAGCGTAAAAGTAGTAGTAGTAGTAGTAGTAGTAGTAGCAGGAGTAGTAGTAGTAGTAGTAGTAGTAGTAGTAGTGGGTGTAGTAGAGTAGTAGCAGTAGCAGCAGCGGGAGTAGTAGTAGTAGTAGTAGTAGTAGTAGTAGTAAAGTAGCAATTGGTAGCCAGGTTTCCGCCCCTGGTGCGACGGGAAGACACTTGTTTTTCAAGACATTGTTGTGTGCGAAAGACAGTTAAGATCAGCATTCGTGGCGTCTACATTTCATGAAGTTCACAAAACCGCAACTGCGCAGGGCGAAAGGCGTTTTCTCATGTGTTTCGTGCCGTTGCGTAGGAGCACTGGCGCTTTATTGTTTTAGAAGTTGTTTTGAGGTTAAGGCACCTTGTCCAACCGCACTCCCAAAACGTAGCTCAGGATGGTTTAGGGTCGGGTATTTTTGAAAATGGCCGTTCGAGGACCAAGAACCGCGAGACCGCACGCCGAAGAGCACTTTCTTCACAGAGTTTCTGTGCCAATGTTGGAATTCCAAAGCATCCATGGCCCAAAGCTATTGACGTCCATGGTCTGCCGTGCTTAATATTTCACAGTATCCATGGCGCAAGTCTAATTCCGTCCATGGTCTAATGTGCTGCAATGCGAAGTTCTACAATTGACAAATCACAGCACTGTCGACATCTTACGTGTCCCCAACACCCTCGAGCTCTACTCGTCCTTGACCCTTCGCCCCCAGAAGGAGGTGTGCGTGTGCCTGTGGCCACGTTCTCCTCCTGCTGTCGTTCCGTTCGTTCTTTGCTTTGCTAAGGATACTTATTGGCTGGAATGAAGCCTTATGTTCTATCTTTTAGGTCGCAGGGTTTGAGATTGCATTTCAATCTCCGACTCCTAGCAACTTTTTTCTTTTGCTTCTCGACCTCCGTCGCTCCAGGGGAAGGGTAGAAGTAGCAGTAGCAGCGAAAAAGTAGTAGCAGTAGCAGTAGCAGTAGCAGTAGCAGTAGCAGTAGCAGTAGCAGTAGCGGCAGCGGTTTCAGTAGCAGCAGCAGCAGTAGCAGTAGCAGTAGCAGTAGCAGTAGCAGTAGCAGTAGCAGTAGCAGTAGCTGTAAGTAGTGGTTGTGTTTAAGTAGTAGTGCAGGAGTCGTAGTAGCAGCAGCAGCAGCAGCGGCTACCGTAGTAGTGGTAGTGGTGGTAGTAGTAGTAGTAGTAGCAGTAGTGGTAGTAGTCGTAGTAGTAGTAGTAGTGGTAGTAGTCGTAGTAGTAGTACTAGCGGTAGTAGTAGTAGTAGTAGCAGTAGTAGTAGTAGCAGTAGTAGTAGCAGTAACAGTAATAATCGTAATACTGGTAGCTGTTGTAGTTGTAGTTTTGTAGGACCAGTAGTCGTAGCAGTAGCAGTAGCAGTAGCAGTGGCAGCAGTAGTAGTAGTAGTAGTAGTAGTAGTAGTAGCACCAGTAGTAGTGGTGGTAATGGCAGTAGTAGTAGTAGTAGTAGTAGTAGTAGTAGTATTGGCAGTGGTGGTAGTAGTAGTAGTAGTAGTAGTAGTAGTAGTAGTAGTGGTAGTGGTAGTAGTAGCAGGAGTAGTAGTGGTAGTGGTAATGGTAGTCGTAGTGGTAGTAGTAGTAGTAGTAGTAGTAGTGGTAGCAGTAGTAGCAGTTGTAGTAGTAGCAGTAGTAGTAGTAGTAGTAGTAGTAGTCGTAGCAGTAACAGTAGCAGTAGCATCAGCAGTAGCAGTAGCAGTGGCAGTAGCAGTAGTAGGAGTAGTAGTAGCACGAGTAGTAGTGGTGGTGGTGGTGGTGGTAGTAGTGGTAGTGGTAGTAGTAGTAGTAGTAGTAGTAGTAGTAGTAGTAGTAAGTAGTGGTAGTAGTGGTGGTAGAAGTAGTGGTAGTGGCAGTGGTCGTAGCAGTAGTAGTAGTAGTAGTAGTAGTAGTAGTAGTACTAGTACTAGTAGTAGTAGTAGTAGTAGTAGTAGTAGTAGTACTAGTACTAGTAGTAGTACTAGTAGTAGTCCTAGTAGTGGTTGTGGTAATGGTAGTCGTAGTGGTAGAAGTGGTAGTACTGGTAGTAGTAGTAGTAGTAGTAGTAGTAGTAGTAGCAGTTCTCCTCGATCAGATGTCCTGGGCTTCTTGCTCTACTAGTAGTACTAGGAGTATTAGTAGTAGTAGTGGTATCACAAAGAGTGGCCAGGAACCGAAAAAGAACAGCCTCTTCTATTCAGAGTGTCCAAGCAGAAGTTGTTGTAGCGTTGAGGGCCTAACACACCTCTTGTTGAGGCTGGCAGTTCAGCAGGCCGAGGCGACATACGACATCAAGGCCGAATTTTGGACGGAGGTCATTGTTGTTTTGCAGACGAACGACATCGTGGAGCACACGCATTCATGTAATTTGGGGCACATGGCTTTTCAGTCCTCAACACAAAACGGGAGTCACAATCTGGGGATTGATTATTCCGTACTTGCACCACTTGCCTGCTTTGGGCTCTGCCCCAAGCGACACGCATCACCGGTTCTGAGGGAGAAAACGCACAGCATGAGAGACGGATCACAGGCGATCAGTTCGCATGCTTCTTACGCAACGAATGGTTCTCCAGTGAAACTGAAGCAAATGACATCTCGCGAGGTGCTCCAGCTATTGTGCTTTGCAGCTCGCAAGCTTTCAGGCCTCGCATCCTCTGTTCTTCTACTGGGAGGTGGAGCCTTCGAAGAAGGTGCCCTTGCTGAATGATCTGCTTGCCCCAGACGATCACTGTCGTGCGAGGTGCAACAGTGGCTGATTGACGGCCATGCCGACCTGGCTGCATGGATCTTGTCCTACCTTGTCTTCCAGCAGCTCGTATGGCAAATTTTTCGGCCCTATGCCTAATATGTGGATTCGGCTGTGTGTGACATGGTAAAAAAATTGTGAAGCCCAGGATCTTCATTGTTGCGATCGCTGCTGTAGTTTTCTCCAAGATTGGCCACCAGTAATTGGGGTGGATGCTGGAGACATGCACTTCGCAAGACCTTGCGCAGAGAAAAGTCCGATCTCTCTGGTACACACATTGGAACTGCATGTCGCTTCAGGCACTAGGCCACTGCCAAGAGACCGTGTTCCATTGCCTGTTCGAGGTGCTCTGATGGCTTTCATGCGGGCTGAAGATGTGGATGGCGCACGTGAGATGCTGCAGCAGATGGTGCCTTCGTCACTTCTGTCGACAGTACCTGCATGCAGTACCTGCATGCAGTACTTGCATGGACTCAGACTGCGAGTGGGTTCAGATTAGTCGCATGCTTTGCCCCGGTTTTATTCAGGTGAGGACGAAGCTGTTCAATCAAGTCACCGTGTCTTGCCGGAGATTGACCAGGACATGCTGACTTATCACAGCTTCAGGGTTTCTGGCCTGCTTCCCGAGGCATCCCTGGCAGCTCGCATAGGGCACCAGAACTTGGAGGTAGCTGTGCTGTGGCATTCTGTGACTTCTGGCGCTTTGGCACATGTGATTTGGGCCAATGCCGCAGTTTCCACTCCCAGACTGCTCCCCAGAGAAGGGCATGCATGCAGTTTAGCCGGTGTTCACACCTCACGGGTGTTTGTTCCTGTAGTGGTAGTCAGACCCTTGCTGCCATGGATCCTGTAGACCTGGTCGTGGCTCAGAAGCTGGAGGATTTCGCGGCTCGGGCTCACCCAGAGGATGCTCTGAAATGGTCTCTGTACTCCGGGGACTACGTGCACTTGCGTTGTCTGGGCCCCATGCTGCGTCATGCACCTACAGAGCAGCCGTGTCTCTGAAGGGTCGAATATGGCGTGCCAGGCATGGAGACATCTGCAGAAGCTTACGTGGTACTCAACCCGCCGGATATGACGGCCGACGAAGACAACGATGGCAGTTGTGTCTTATCCGGAAGCCCTACGCAAGCTCAGCCAGGCAAACGGCGAAACATGTAGTTGCACGATCTGCATAACCACGCTTGGGTAATTTCGCCAGACTTCTCGCGCTGTTGAGACTCCATGAGGCCCTCTTCAAGGCGAGCTTTGGGTCGCACCACGTTTGCGAGGCTTGCTGGGAGGCAGACCTCCAGCTCGATCAGCTTGCCGAAGTGGTTGCAACCGGCTGAAAGTGAGCATAACTCTGAGGCAACAAGGTAGAAGTGGAAATGGCCGAGATAGAGGAGGCCTCTTTGGTAAAGCTTGGTGCCTTGGCCGAGGTAGCTCGAGCCTGCAAAGAATTAGGAAGTCAGCAACGAGCCTCCGGCCCTTCCGCTCAGGTGGCCTTCCCCCAGAGGCTCGGTTTGTTTACTGCTTGGTTTGGAATCGTTACTCCGTTACAACTCGCGGGTTGACTTGATCTGCAACCTTGTTGGAGTGCTGCCACTTGCTCTTGCGGTGGCCACCAGTGCAAGCCTGCAGGCTATGCATGAGATGCACGTCTTCTTCGGAACTGCCAATGGCCAAAGCCAAGTCACTTTGCACGGGCTGGCCGAGGACGGGTGGAGCGCAGAAGAGTCATGCATGACTCATCATGACCTTTGAGGGCTCATGACTTTAGATGAGGAAGAAGACTTGGATTTCGATGATGAGGTTCTCGAGTATTGGCAGGCTTATGTGGAGAAGGGTCGCTGTGCAATGCGGCCCGTTTGGAGAGGCATGACCTTCAAGGTGTCCATGCCAGAAGCAGAGACACGCCTCGGTGGTCATTCAATCACCTTCGCGTCTTTGGGACGTGGTGGTTTCGATGCCAGAGAAGACGAGGATTCATGCCAAAATGCCTCCCAAGTCCGCGTGGAGGCTGTTTTCGGACCCGGCGGTAAGCCGGTGGATGCAGCCATTGTCGGGCCAGCAACCCGCTTAGAGGGGGATGCCTGTCGAGCTGCAGCTCCAGCTGCCTGAAGGTGGCCTGCGATACCTGCGCTTGCTTCTCAGGTCAGGCATTTGCAAGATGTACAGAAACATAGTACAGCCCTGAGTGCTGCGTAGGACATACTTGCCCTCACAGGTCTCGCTGCAAAAAGCTCTTTCTGGAATATTTGCACTTTGCACCGTAGGTACGCGTAAGAGCTTGGGGAACTCGGGCCTGGCTGCTTGTGTGATCAGGCGGAAATTGAGCCTGCCGCAATTGTGGATATCACGTTGCGACGACGCCCTACATGCCAATCACGCTATGAAGACTTCCACTACAAGGATCGTGGGGAGGGGGGGTGGGGTGTTGGGTTCCTTCCTCAGATCCTCTGTTTGTGGAGGAAGCCAGTGTGCTGGAGACCGTGGTCAGGGACGCAGTTGCTCGAGATGTCAAAAGTGCAGCGGCCTTAAGATGGGAGAGTGATACGCCTCTGCACGCCGACTTGGTTTCAAGCGCCTGGGAGGTCCACGCTTGTATCGAGAACGTGGGATTGAAGGAGGTTTGGCTCAAGATAGCTGGTGGCGAGAAGGCATCTATAATTATCTAGAAGCTAGTACAGTTTACCATCAGATGGATGCAGATGCCTTTCCTGAGAGGCCTGCGTGATTGATAATGTCATTGCGAAGCAGAGGCCGAAACTGCCGCTTGGCAACCTGAATCTTCCGTGATAGCTGGCTCTTGTCTTCCAAGCCCAGGATCCTCGAATTCGGTACGTATGTGGGCTACACGATACTCGATTCAACAAAGCTTGCGTCAGGAGGTCAGGAAGTTGAGGTTTGCGAATGATCCTCCAGCTTGTCCAAGGTCCACGCGCATGGCGCTGCAAGTTGACACGTGGAATGGCAAGGTGGTGACAATGGAGATGGATCCCGTCAATGCTTGCAGGCTGAATACTAAGCACGTGCCATCAAGCTTCTGTAGCAATCCTCAGTCTCGCCTTGTTTTGGTCTCTCCGCGGAATTCAACGGGTACTGAGATTTAAGTTCGGCAGCTATACCAGACAGACACCAGAGCCTAGCAGACCTGCCTTTCGACACAGCTTGAACATGAAGCAAGTGATCCCAGCTCCCTGTACCTCATGCTATGTTTCTGCTTTCGGATCTGTGCCCCACCCTGTAGAATCCCGTAAATGTGTCGCTTTGAAAGGGTCCAAACCCAAAGAACCAGGCTTCAACAAACATGAGCTGCAAGGATTCATCTCGTTCATTATGCATTAGACTGGTAGGCACCCTGGATTTTTGTCAAGTCCACCATTTGCAGCGTGGGACTGACGTGACAAGCCGCAAGTCGCACCCCGAGAAAGTATCTGGTCTGCTGTGGTTCTGTGACGTTCTGCGAGTCTCAGCAGTCGCCCAGTCTCCATCAACGTTTATTCGCAGACGTTGTGAACTAGTAACCAGATACCGTGCCCCTTCACCTGCACCCAAGGCGACCATTGCACCTCAGCAGCAGTGGGCTTTCCAGGAAAAGCAATCTATACAGCATTGTTTAGTTGTAGGAGAACCTGCTCTGGAGAACGGCCACGGGTGCATGAGATCATGTTACGATCCCAAGAGGCCCGGAACCACATCGAGATGGCCGGCCTTTCACATGTTGTGACTGTCCAGCTTGGCCACTCTGACGATGCCGTGCAATTGGTCCTCGAGAAGTATGGCGAGCGCAGCGTTGACATGGATTCTCGGCTCACTTTATTGAACTTTATTGTAAGGCTAAACATACATCTTAGAACAGCCATGTGGCGGTCTCTTGTGGCTCGTGCTGTGTCTTGCTTTGGCTTCTTTCAACAACCACTCACGGCGGAGAGGTGTTCATGGATCAGCGCGGGACAGCCGCGGGACTGCAATGGGTCTCGTCAACTCTTGACCTGCGGGTACTCAGGTAACATGGCTATGCGTGTTGTCTGGCATTCGAGCACGATTCCTGCACTTGCGTACACCGAGTGCTAGACTACGAGGCTTTCCACGATGATTTGCGGACCTTGGATGCTCGGAAGCAGAATTTTCCTTGGAGTGCATCTGTACATGCGGACCGAGATCAATGGATCATGTTATTTTTTCAGGAAGGCATCAACATTCTCGCAGACAATGCAGTTGTCATCGCTGCAGCTCGGCGAATCAGTCATGTAAAACTACTCCGGCTTGCACTTGTGTGCTTTCCGTCGTGCAAAGCATTACATTGACATTTTGCCCTCAGCCGGTCACTACGCCCAGGACAATGTGTTGAAACCTGGAGCTCCATATCACGTGACACTTCCGCACATTCGGCTTCAATGTTTCGTCAATCTGTCAAGTGCTCTCTTGCAAGGTGTGGAGAATTTCTACATTGCCACACTATGCGACTGTTTCGAAGCAGCATCTACGATGTGCCTAAAGGAGGCACGTGCGAGCGACGCATGTGTGAGTGGGCGAGGATATCATCGATCTGCGTGAATTCGGCTCGGCACCTGTAGAGGAGTGGGGAAAGGCTTTGCCCACGAGCTTTCATGACTGAGACGTGCAGCAGGGCTTTCCCGCTCCGTAACCGCACTGCGCCGAAGGACTGGATGACAGTCTCATGGGTCTCACGCGGAAACAGCTATGGAAAGCTTCCTGTCGACGTGCGTGAACTGAATGAGCTGGCCCGTGAATCCGATAGGTTCAGGTCGGATGTGCAAGATTTTAGTTTGTTTCGGTGTTGTTGTCCGATGGAGTGTCTATAGCGATTGGCAGGTTGAAAGCCATGGCAACATCCATGAAAGATCTGGTTGGTGATCCTCTCGACGAGTTCGCCAAGAAGTTCACGGAAGAGTTCGTGAAGCTTGGCATCAGGCCCGCAAGCTGCATTTGGCAATCGAGCCGAACCTCGCACCCTTCTTACAGGACCAGCATGTACGTCCGAACCGACATCATTGATGGGTGCGCCGTATCCAAATTGGTGCAGTTGGGGCCCGGTGAGGCTCCTCCATCGTGGGGTGGAGAGGCCTGCGTTTGCTCAGACGTAGTTTCAGCAGATTCCAGAACATGGGTCTGTGCGGAGGATCCCCGTGATGAGATTCAAGGTGGACAGTGGAAGGGCGTAGTCGGTGGAGTGCAGTTCCGCGGAGAACGGCTACAGAATGCCGAAAGACTGGGCTACCCCGGTACAGTTGGCGACTTGCACGGATCTCTGCCTCAATTACCTCGTGCGCGCATGTGTGTCTGTGTGTGTGTGTGGGGGTGCGCACCCTGATTACAAGATAAGGATCTTTGGCTCTGTCATGTTGACGCCTTTGTCTTCCGGAGTCATGTTTTGCCGCAGAATGCCGCAGAGCAGGGGGGGCAGCGCATGCCTGACAGCCACTGCCCAACGAGGACACTGTCAGTTTTTGGTGGCATCTGGCCTGATCAGCCAGACGTACTTGCACATACCTGCATTTTTCCCTGGTTCTTTCAATGGCCAGACACATCCGTCTTGCAGCCTTAGAACTGCCTGAGAACCTCAGCAGAGTTTCACTTGCACACGTTTTCGGTTCCATGTTGCACTCGTTGAACACTTCAGGGACTTCTACGTATGCAGCGATTTCTACCGTCCAAGAAATCATCGTGGGCATTGACCCATTCGATGAGACATACCCCTTATCCCCGTGTGCCAGTGTGTTTGTGTGTGCCTTGGTGTGTGTTTGGATGTGTGCGTGCACTTCTCTAGTATATGAGATAAGGGGTTCACAGTTCACAACCCTTCTGCCTGCAGCTTGCCATGTCAGCAGGGGTGTGTGGCGCTTGCATCCTACCATACTCAACGAACGAAGCTGTGGATGCAAGTGGGAAGCAAGACCTGATCAGTTTTGTGTATCTGCCTTCGGATAAGCCAGTGGGCCCCCTGAGACACTGGAGTAACCAAAGCTAGACTGACCGCCCGCACGTCTGCTGCAATCTGTCTGCATACATTGGCTCCATGCAAATTGCAGCTGCACAACATTTGACAGTAATGTAACCACACATCCGTGAGTGCGCGAACACTTTCTCAGTGCGTGCGTGCGTGCGTGCGTGGGTGGGTGGGTGGGTGTGAGAAAGAAAGAAGACAGCAAGGAAGAGAGCTGAAGAGAGAGTGCGTAAGTGAGTGAGTGAGTGAGTGAGTAACTGACTGACTGACTGACTGACTGACTGACTGCATGGTGCGCGAGTGCATGAGTAAGTACGTGAGTGCATGAGTGCATGAGTGCGTGAGCGCGTGAGCGCGTGAGTGCGTGAGTGTGCGTCAGTGAGTGAGTGCGTGAGTGAGTTAGTGAGTGCGTGAGAGTGCCCGAGTGTATGAGTGCATGAGTGCGTGAGTGCGTGGGAGAGTCGCGTGTGTGGTGTGCGCGCGAGTGAACGAGTGAGCGAGTGAGTGAGTGAGCGAGTGTGTCAGACAGAGAGAGTGAGAGAGAGAGAGAGAGTGCGAGAGAGAGTGTGTGTGTGAGGGTGAGAGAGAGTGTGAGTGTATGTGTGTGTGTGTGTATGCGTGTACAACGCTGGTAGCTTGGGAGTCCGATTCGGGCACGGCTTTAGAGTCCAGACCGTGCCTAAAACACCTATGAAAGCTGATGAGAAGCAAGGGCTGATCACCCTTCTGTACCTGCCAAAGTTGTAAGCTCGTATGTCATCCTCGCCCTGTATGGCTGCCCCATTCTGACGAGCCCGTGCATGTGGAAGGTCTTGCGCAGGAAAGTGCCAGCCACTTCTGTGTATGTGGCTACATATCTTCACCTCACCTCTCTTCAAAGTTACACGAGCAAGACGAAGACTCTGTCAGAGCGATGGTTGCATATGTGGGCACCTAGATGGTTTTTCGTTCAACATGCCGTCCGGCAAGTGTGCCGACTGCGTCGAACCCTGATCGGTTCGAGTCTGGCCCTGTACTGTTTGACCCTGACTCCACAAAGCATCAGCCTTGACCGGCGGCGAAAGTACGAGCACGTTAGCAAGCTACATGCGACAAGCGCATGTCAGCATGACGATTTCTGATACCCATGACGCCACGCTTGCCTCCATCAGTGCTGATGCCTGCCGCAGCAATACCCTGCAGAATGATTGCAGGGGGCTGCCGCCCCAGCGGCCCGCGTGGCCGAGAGGCCTGAGCCAGTTCTAGCGCGTGGTTTTCAAGTTCGAAAGCAGCACTCTCGGCCCCTTGCCAGCCCTGCTCCAGCAGGTGGGCTTGGCTTGTCTGAGCCCGCAACCTTGCATTGCATGACACGCTGCGTGCTATGAAGGCCACGGCTACAGCAGCACTGGCTTCAGCAAGCCGAACGCCAAAGTAATTAAAGCATTGTTCTCTCATTTCTCAGTGACTACTTTCTGCGTTTCTGAACACAATCTCTGAAGAAACAGATCATACAAACCAAACGCCTCATGTTTGTTTTGCAGGCCCCATTGCTCATCGCATGTCGCATGTCGCACGTGCCATAAAAAAACATTGGTGTGGCAGGCTAGGGCGCAATGGGGTCTGTACCCGCAGCTCTTGGGAGCGAGTGTCAGGAACTACAGTACTTGGAAGATGAACCTTAGTACGTACCATCCAGGCCGCTGAGTAGGCCAGTCCCAGCAATCACACCCAGACAAGCGTTTGCAATTCGCAAGCTGCTACGCTAACACGTTTTAAAGAATGTCAGCGGCATTCCGCTGCAGAAAGCCTTCACGGCAGATGTCCGTCCTCGTGCCACTACGAGATCTAGATCGGATCAGAAGTGCCATGCTGCATCGTAAGAGGCATTAGCCTGGGCCTAGACTGCGGGATCTGTTCGAGCCATTATTTGACGGAATATCATATTCACAAAGAAAACTACTTCTCTAATGAAGCGCGAAGTTCACTACAGTATATATCGTGCCATATAAAAACAAGAGTGCATTCAGAACTACCCACATACCTTGGTGTCTTCCGTACAGCATCGGTTTCTGATCAGATCTGAGCTCCGAAATCGCCTGCGAATACAGGAAAAGGCCACTCTGGACGCTCTCCCATCCATGTCTCATCGGTGCTCTGCGGATATCTGCACCCAGCCTGGGCATGTCATCTGCAATCCCCAACATGATGCAGCACCATCCTTGCGTAAAGGGATGTCCCATGCTGGGACCCTTCACATCCCTCGATGCTCCCGGAGTCAGCCCGGAACTGAGTGGAGCATGTTTCATCGCGCCTGCGTGATAGCCTCAGCCCTAGTACCTCGAATGCAGGCACGTCGCATGCTCCACGACGTGCATGTCCTCAGCTTGATACCAAGGTTTGGAATGCAGGCAGCTAGAAGCTCAATCTGGATCGCTTACCGGCACAGGAGGAGAGAGGAACGGCATTTAGGCACGATGAAGGACCTGGCCTGGATTGGGAGGCACTTAACCGAAAAAGTCTTTCCAACCTCAGGATACTGGGGACCACACGTTGGAGCCGTAGGGCTCCAGACCCAGCGCCCGAGCCCGGTTGAACATCTCTTGCAGCATGGATGACCTGCAGTCTGCAGCGATTTCGCAAGAGACGATGTCTCGGGCTTTGCAGAGTAAACGAATCCTGGTGCGGCCGAGTAGCTTGACGATGGGTACGCGGGATAGAAAGTTGATACCAGTAAAAGTGATGCCATCTTGCTCCGAACCTGCGCTCAGGTTGGTAAGCCCTCCAGCAGTTTTCTGCAGCACCTGCTGAGAATATGAATACTAAAAACAACGTCCCGGAGGCCCCACGCCTAAGCACTGGAACTGTATGGCCCGGGTGTATTCGTAGCCAGTCTCGGCCGTGATCTCTGGATCGCTCCAAATCTCCAGTACCATGTTGTCGAACCTAGCTATGCAGCCGTACAAGGCAGTGCACAGAAGCATCCTGCAGATTGCAAGACGCGGAACTCTTGGCCAAAGCCAGTTTCCAACATGACCCCCGGCTCGGCCGGCTTGTAGTACATGGTCATGTTGCAGGTCCACCTGGATACAAAAAGCATGACCGCGACTGCAGGCTAGATGGTCCCTAGATCGTCAAACCTTTTCCAGGCAATCCGAGCACGTCAACCGAGTACTGGACATGTTCATCCTTCTGTTTCCATTCCTGCAGTTCTGCCGGACGTTCTTATCAGACTCGCCCAGATGGGCCCCAACACACAATGGAAAAGAGGCACTCATCTTGAGGTCAACGCTCCAATGGCATCCGAGCTTCGCATTGTAGCCTGGAAGCCACGGGCCATCAACACCCTTCTTCCAGGGCCACGGACATGTCACTGTAAACCTTGAGCAGGTGCATGGTGCAGACGTCCGTCGTGAGCTCTAGACTCTAGTCACGAGGATTCGGCCCCAACATCATGTTTTGCAAAACCAAGGTCTCGTATTCATTCCAAGCTGCATGTCTTCAATTATGTTTCCATGCCGTGTCATATTGAAGCGAGTACAACCACATCCGTTGCACTGCGTGATGTCATGGAAGGCGAGCTCATACCACACTCCAACCTTCAGCGAGCTTGAGCACTGGTCGAGACAAGACTGCATCTAGGCTTGAGCTCGTGCAATCCAAGGGCATATTTATCCACGTTGAAAGCAGGCAAAGTTGGACTCCTGACATCCTCATACTTGGGGCATTGGAGGGTGCCCTTCCTTGGTTGGCTGCCACTTGCAATTTGCTGGAACTGAAGGTGCAGCCTCTTGCGCCAAGGTTCGGTGTCTCCAGCAGATAATACCATGGCAAGCCACCACGAGGATCGATTGGGTTCTCTACCTGGGCCATTTTATCACGACGAGCAGGAATCTCCCTTCCACCTTTTTCCACACTGCCGCATAACAACTGAACTCTAGTTGCCAGCCAGCGCTGCCGGCGGAGTCCCCATGCTTTTTCTTGGTGCGGTTTCCATTGCAGCAACGCTCAGTGATCGGATCATGGAGTCTGCAAAAGTCTCCTTGGCTGCAGCTTGATCTGTGCCAAAACTGAAATATTTCTAGCACCTCACATGTGAAGTCGTACATGTTCCCTCGGCACCTGTCTTAACGTTTCACCCGGGCAGCTATCACTTTTCATGATCACTACCAGGCCATTTGTAACAGTGGTTGATCCTGGCACCAAAGTATAATCCCTTTTGGCAGCCTTACGACGGATATGATCAGCATAACCCTGCATCTACTTTCTCAACGGCACATGAGCGATTCATACTGTTTGCATTGCTTGCTCTGTTCTCAATAGTTCTCAAATGTACTATGCACCATGTGCGTCATGAAGCTTCGGGGGTGGATGCGCTGTTCTGAAACGCACACAACCATGCACGTCTTTAGGTTTTGGGCAGGCATGCCTTGTTCTCAAATGCACTGGACCATGGACGTCATTAGCTTTTGGGCATGGATGCTCTGTTCTCAAAGGCACTAGACCATAGACGTCATTAGGTTTTGAGCATGGATGTTCTGTTCTCAAACGCACTAGACCATGGACATCATTAGGCTTTGGGAATGGATGCTCTGTTCTCAAACGCTTTGGATGAGCATCAAGACCACCAAAAGTAGACAAAAAAACATTCATTCTGATCGCTAGTTTTCGGGCACGAAAGTCCAGACCTCAAAAAACAGCCAAAAAAACAAAACAATCTCAAAGACGAGTGCTGTAAATACCAGCATTTTTGGCTGCAAGATTGAAGAGCAAGGTTCAAAAGACGACAAAAAAGAAGCAAAAACCCGTGCGCTTTCCAAAATTTCAACAACGAGTAAAGAAAACGCTGTAAAACACTGCATTTCTGACAGCAGGAAGTCTGAAAAATGATAGGTCTTGGTCTTGCGCCAAAAAAAAGTAGGACTATTGAGCAGTATCCACTAATACGAACCTACTCCTACTCCTACTACTACTGCTGCTGCTACTGCTGCCGCTGCTATCGCTACCACTATGGCTGCGGCTTCGGCTGCGGCTACTACTACTTCTACTACGACGACGACGACGACTGCTACGAGCTGCTACGACGACGACTAAAACTACGTACCCCCGAAAGCTACCCCTACTACCACCACTCCTGTTGCTGCTACTACGCCGACGACGGAAACTACTACGACGGCGGACTCTACTACTACTACTACTACTACTACTACTGCTGCTGCTACTACTACTACTACTACTACTACTGCGATATGTCGCGCTACTGTAATATTGTCGTTACAATGTTTTGATCAAAATACTAGTCTTGCTTATCATCGCAAACACCTCGAATACCATGTGCAGGATGATCGCGAAGCCAAACTCAGTCATGACCGTCACCATGCGACTACATAAATACAGGCAGAAGAAACCTTTCAGAAATCTGCGAAGAATCCATGTCCGAGCGGTTCACCACGGGAGCTGCGCTGTGAGCAGTGATCAGAAGGTCTCCGTTGACTGTCAGGCAGGAAGCCGACCTCATCCCGCCCCACCCGGTGGCTCCGCTGGACGGCCTTTAGCCTGCAAAGCTGTCGTGCGTGCCTATGCTCCACCAAGGAGCATCATGGATCCACTGATGGCTGTAGAAATGCCAAAGAATATCTTGTCTAGTCGAAGGCTACCTTTGCAGAGGTGCCAAAGGATAAACAAGGGACTGAAGCTTCCAGACGGGCTCCGAGGTATTTTATGCCAACTTATTGCCACCACACATCACACACTCTCGCTTCTGGGATGTCGCACCGCTCCTGGTCAAGTCACCGTAGCTGCCATTGTCAGGCCCCTGGCTATATATCCCGGCGTTGGACCTCTGCGGACCAAGCTGCAAGACTTCCTGCTATGAGAATTCCCACACAGGGACTGTCAAATGAATCTCTGCAAACCTATCCAGAAGAGGAGCACGGTAACCGAGTAGGCGCGACCCAGAGTACTTGGATCGTTGGCCGTTTCCCGGATTATGTTGTCCTGGATGTGTGGGCAGGAAATGGCAAAGATCACTCGGCCGTTGTACAGAACAGTCCCAGCATCCATTCGCAGAAGGCGAATCCCGATGTCAAAAAGCCGCGTGGATTCGGCTGCATATCCTTCAGACTTCTTGCATGCGTGCAAGCATCGTCGACATTATGGACCCATGAAGCCCACAGGCCTGCTAGGCTGAGCCGTTTCTCTGAAACTTCATCGCGCCTTTCTCTGCCCACTCGCGCACGGCGAAGTCTGCCGCTCGCGCCAGCTCCCAAAATGGAACGCCTCGAATCAGCTTTTTCGCTTTGACTAGTCGCAGACCCGTCTGATGAAAGGTGCCCGGCCTCCTATTCTCGAACGTATGCTTGCATTCTCATGCTCTGCAGCATAAGCTTGGCCACTCTTTGGTAGCCTCGGATGCTGGGAAAGCATCTCCGGTCATGCTGCCTTCGGAGAAACCTAACGCGGTATGAGCCGCCACCCACATCTACAAGTACTGAGTACACACTACGCAAGCCAGGGTACAATCGCAGCGTGAAGTCCAGCGCACCTTGTTTAACTCAGGTCACGCCGTCTGACACCTAGTTTTCCTCAAACTGTCTTTCAGCCATGGAACCAGACGCATAGGCCATGGTTCCCTCCGTCCAGTCTCCGCCAGGGGCGAAACGGCGCATGTCGACCCCTGGCAGGCAAGTAGCCGTCGTGACGACGTTTGGGTGGCGAAAGCTAAATCCAAGCTTCAGCGGCACATCTCCATGTTGGGGCTTTCTGCGGCTGGGGCACCCAGCAGCATACGATAAGCTTCGTATGCGAAGTCCTGGAGCTGCCAAGAATGCTGCTTGATGCGCACCCCGCGTTGCATGGGACCAATGCTCTGAGCAGTAATGAGTTTGCTCTGCGATCTGCACATTCAGGATCGGGTCTTTGCCCACTCCAAATTCCGGCAGACAGTTGCCTTCTTTGTTCCTTTATGCATCTCTTCATCCTATCTGAAGCACCAAGACCCACCTTTCCTAACCGAGAGCGTCCTGCGGCATGATAAATGAAGGGCAGTACAGAGGCCACCGAGCGGCAGCAGCTCTACAATTTTTGTAAGGGACGTTGTATTCAGTACTGTAGACGAAGTGAGGTTCTTCAAAACCGGGAGCGCATATCTCGAGCATCTCAATTTTTGCTCCAGTCAACAGCTTTCGGACATCGCGTGATCATGACCGCCCTGTCCATATCGTCGTTGCTGATGTCGCTGGTGGCAAGTAAAGCGGCTGCTGCAACGGCCATGGACCTTCTCAAGATCTATCTACAGTGGAATCTACAGCATACCCAAACTTTGGCCAGACAAGTACCCAAGGCTTGGCTTCCGACATGGTGACATTGTTCTCTCTGCACAGCTGCCGCAGTTGCGAAAGATGTTCCGCAGGGAGGCTTCGGAAGGTCACGACATTCTTGCCTGAATCACGCGTTGCAGTCCATATGCAAATCAAGCAACTGCTTCAACCGTGCAGCAGTGGCAGCTGGAAGGCAGCAGCAAATCCTTGCACTACTTATGGAGGGGCCCGACCGCTTCACTGACAGGGCAAATGCTGCGGAGGATGCCTTCCTAGACCTTTCGACATGTGCAGTCGTTGCGGGTCTGTCAATGTTGCTCTTGAGGTGCGACCTTTGGCTCAAGAGCCCTGTCTGCCCTCAACTTCAGCGGAGTCTTCGTGCAGACATCCACAGCGTCTGTGGTGGCTGTGCTTTTAAAGTGCGGCCCGCAAACGGGTGAAATTGGGGGTTCTCGCTCTGCCACGGCACGGCTTTCAGACCAGAAGTCGCTCTCCGACGAGACGGCCTGCGCAAGCACGCCGAAGCAGAGACCCAGGCTTCAGACTCCGTCGCCCTCAACGACCACCACGATCATCATGGTAGGAGATAAACACTACAGTCACTACAGCTGTGGAGTTGCGCCTGTACCTTCTCTGGGGCCTACTACCTCGTGAGACTGTGCTGCGCTGAAAATGTAGCACCAGCGAGTTCCTCTGCCATCAGCAGCTTGGCGTTCCCTTCTGCGGCAGCTGTGGGTACCGTCATGTTCCTCTCCTGCCGAAGTGCAGCGATGTGCGAGAAAAACAAGTCCGCAACTTCCAGGGGGCCGGGTCCTGTGCTACAGGCTGAGCCGGATTGAGCCCGAAGTTCTTCCGGACCTGCTGCCGCGGCTAAGAGAAGCTCAGCCGCAACAGAATCCACAGCTCGAGGCGACTAGAGAAGCTCTAGACACCTGACACACCTGACTTGGACATGCTGGGCGCATGACATTTCGTTCCGCTGAACGAAGTGCGGAAGGAACTTTCATGAAGGGCACCGCGCCAGCACTCGCCTGTGAGAGAGCCTCGCGAAAGCTCGAGGCGACTTGGTACTCGACATGCGAATAAAATGCAAGGAGGTGTAACCAAAAGAAGTCATAAGCGCAGATACTTCTCTTGGCGATCAGTGTCTGGCCGGCAATGAGTTTCAATGGGGGACATCGCATGAAGGGAAAGCTTGGGGATGCGTCTCTGAGGTTCGCACATATCCCGCCAATTTCTGGACGTCCAGCTCATCCTGAAGGAAAACGTCCTCGCAACCAATAGTCCCGCCGCAGGCTTGGATGCACGAAGGCAAGTTGGCTCAAAGCTCGTGTTTCGCCCTGTTGGCAGAACCCTCCGACAAGACAACTAAGGCAAAAATGCACAAACCACAAACATGCTCAACTTGCGACCTCCAGGGAAGCTGGCAACGCTGCAGGCTTGGGATCCTCAATTGGGTCGCCTGCGGCAAGCAGTGGCGCATAGTGGCGCTAAGCACCGTGGCACCGTTCTAAAGGAGGATCATTCCAAGCTTGCTGACAAAACTACCTGCCCGCAAACAATGAATTCCCCCAACGAGCTGTAGCTGAGCGTAAAATGCACTTCATGTGCCCTTGACTTGCGAATCCCAGTCTCGTTCAGCTGGCGTGCCACGGGTAGCTAGTCAAAGGTTGCAGAGGACTAGGCAGCAGGCCTTTTTCAGCGGCCTCCATGTGGGAGAGGAGATCGTGCCTGACAGGACTGCGTGCTCCTTCAAACTCGTCCCTTTCGCCTCTGAATGTTGGGCTTCATTGCTCTTCAGCGCCAAGGTGCAGCAGTATGTTGGCACTCTTCTGGTCATCAATGGAATGGACGAAGCTGAAAAGCAACGCACTGCCTTCGAGGTGCAAGGGGCACCATCCCCGCAAAATGCTCGACAAGCACGTCGGAATTGTACCGGCTGTGTTACTCTTGTACCACTTTGCATGACAGGAGGCGTCCACCACGGGGACCTCGGAAACCTGGTTGACCTCGGCTTCTCTGCGACACTCACGCCACCGGCGCAGGCTCTCCGCAGATTACCACGGCCATAGAATCCGGGCATCTCGCGGAGCAATCTGAGCTTCCACAGCGGGCCATTCTCAAAGTCGAAGGTTGTCTTGTCCAAGGACTGCTCAAAGTGTGCTTTGCCTCCGGCCGAAAGTTCTTGTGATGCATTCAACTCTGAGACAACTGCTGGGTGCCACACACTTTGCATCAAAGTCCCCGCTTACCTCGCGAGTCGCTTTCATGTGATGAGGCATGACAGAGCAAGGGGGCGAGTCCTTTCCTGTCATTCTTATACCTCACTTCGTCGCCACGGTAGCCGCCAAGACACATCCTCGACCATGAGGCCACGTTCGGTGAGCTCTTCCTTGCTAAGAGCTGTGGGTTCCCAGCGCCACCTGCAACTTGCCAACTTGCCCCCAATCTCACAAGGGACACGATGCACGCTGAAGTGAGGCTGCCTGCCGTCTTGGCCTCCGTGAAAAAAGGGTCCTGCAGATAAAACATGCCCCTTTTCCTAAGCCTACGATCCTCAGATGATGAAAGTGCAAGGAATATGAAGGAATGCTCCCCTGGCTTGGCTTGAACCGATTCGGGTCGTGCGTAATCTTTACCGTCCTAGCCATGCGGACATAATTTCAATCTGGCCATGCCTGTGTCTTTGCCGAGCACCGTTGGTTCACGTGCTGTCGCCCGCATCATGGGGTGCCGCAGAATCGCCCAAGAAAGAGCCTGGACATTGCGAGACCAGGATTGCTTCTGCACAAGGCTTGGGCGGGCGAACAACTTAGCTTTGTCGTAGCATGTTGTTCAAGCAAGCAAACAAAAATCACATGCAGATACACAAACACACGTACATAATACTAGACAGACATGCACAAATACCTGAGCACGTAAACACATGCATAACATCCATACCAAACACATGTGCGGGCTTGTGTGCCTGTAGAAAAAATGCATGCAAGTATGCAGGTTGTGCACTGGCTTGCACTATGCACTGTCCAACTGTATCCCCGCTTTCGCGGGCCTAAGTCCCTGCCGCCTTGGCGTGAAACCAGCTTGTCACTGAACCAACCTCGATGCCTGATGACCGTGCCTCAACTTCTCTGACAGAAGCCTCATGCAAGTGGATACGAGTACTGCGGGCTCGCCTTTGTGCGTGTGCGTGCGCGTGTGCGTGTGTCTGTCTGTCTGTCTGTCTGTCTGTCTGCCTGCCTGCCTGCCTGCCTGCCTGCCTGCCTGTCTGCCTGCCTGGCTGTCTGCCTGTCTGTCTGTCTGTCTGTCTGTCTGTCTGTCTGTCTGTCTGTCTGTCTGTCTGTTCTTTCGCCAGGGCTGTGGTGCAGG